>CATOTO010000049.1:0-68607 GCA_951812925.1 Calliopum simillimum | reverse complement strand
AAGATGGCCTACACCCTGCTGGATGCGCGCTATCGCACTAACGCCTGCGGCAGCGACAGCTGTGACGGCAACCGCATTCCTGGCATTGCCCGTAACATGGCTTACGCCGGACTCGGTTACCTGCCGGAACAGGGCTTTTATGCAGGCAGTGAGGTGCGTTATCTGAGCCAGATCGCCGCTGAAGATCAGAATAGCGTGAACACCCCGTCCTACACCGTTGCAGCGGTTAACAGTGGCTATAAGTGGCTGGTTGAGAACTGGACGCTGGATCTGTTTGGCCGGGTCGATAACCTGTTTGATCGGCACTATGTGGGTTCAGTGATTGTGAATGAGAGTAATGGTCGCTATTTCGAATCCGCGCCGCGCCGCAATTACAGCGTCGGTTTAACGCTGGGTTACGCCTTCCGCTAAAACAATTCGGGCCACGGTTGTGGTGGCCCGGATATTACCTTCACACGCGAATCAGGCGCGCGAATTGAATTTCTTTTAAGGATTGATTGTTATGGACAACGAGCTACAAATTGCAATGTCTCCGGTACATCTTGCGGCGGTGCTTTCCGATAAGTCAGTTACTGAATCCGAGGGAATGAGCAACCGTCTTATGGGTGGTCTTGACCTGCTCATGGGTAGTCTGGAGTTGGCTGGTGCAACCGCATTGTGTATGGCTCCCGAACCCACCGGGATAACCAAGGCAGCATGTATTGTCGTTGGTGCTCACAGTATGGATAGCATTAATGCTGCAGCTAACCGGGTGCTGACCGGCCAGAATACCCGAACTGCCACCTACCAGACGGCTGTTGCTCTCGCAAAGAAATTTGGCGCTGACGACACAGCAGCATGGAATATCGGTCTGGCCATAGATGTGGGTGTTCCAGCTGCCTTTGGACTTACTGTTAGTGCAGCCCGTGTTGTATACGTCCGGGCGGGGACGTTTAAAATTGCTGAGCATGAGGCTGTCAGCTCTGTAAGGGCTGGCGGCCACACCATTGCTAAGCACGTTGCAATTTCTGATAATGATTTACTCGCCAGGCTGGCCCTCAGCCCAAATATGCACTCAGTATCATCATATTATTCAGTTCAGATTGCAGAAAAAGCGATCAGCTCAGCCCCTGAAAGCTAACCGATTCAGGATCATTCATTGGGCGAACTGGGGGAATAACGCCAGTCCTCTGGAACTGGTATATCGTAGCAGGGCTGCTGTGGGTTATGGATTCAGGCAGGGTAAAGCGGCAAAAGAAACCTGTTACGCTGTGCGAGTGGTGCTGCTTAAGCAAACTTATAACGGGAAACCTTACTATGTTCTCACGTCTTATCCGTGGATGGGGTGATAAATCCGAGAAACAATACCCGGCGCTAACCGGCATGTTAAGAGTGTTTTTTAAGCTGCCACCATGACGACTTTGGCAATACCCTCGAAGAAATGCTTCAGAGCTATATTGATCATGACATGCCTGTTATCGAAGCGCGGAATGAAATAAACATCCTGCTTCAGAATGAGGATGATGATTTGAATGTCATTATGTCAGCGATTGCTGGTGAAGAGTTTCGTCCGGCCCCCTGGGGAGAAACGTGGCGCAGTTTTTTGATAAGAGCTGTGGCTGCCCTCAACGGGCCACCGTCGCGGTGGCCCGACGCTTAACGTCACACGCCAATCATGCGCGCGAATTCAGCTGCGCCTTAATATCCTCACAGCTGCCGGTTTCACCCAGGCGCGGGAAGATCAGGTTCACGCTATTGTTGTGCGTATCGAGGTTGAGATCGGTCATCGCATCGGTCGCAAGCGTGACGTTGTAACCCAGCTCATACGCCTGTCGTGCGGTGGATTCCACGCCGATACTGGTCGCGATACCACAAATCACTACCTGAGTAATGCCGCGCTTTTGCAGCTCATCGTGCAACGCCGTGGCGTGAAACGCACCCCAGGTTTTCTTGGTGACCGTAAGGTCATTTTGCTGTGGGGTCATCGCCGGAACCAGCGTGGCCCAGTCGGCGGGCAATTCGCCGCTGTGACGTGCCTGCTCATTGCGGCCCGGCGCCCCACCAGCCACGTTAACCAGCACAACCGGCAGATCGTGCGCGCGAAACGCCTCAGCCAGTCCGGCACAGCGTTCGATCACCGGCTGCGGTTCATGAACCAGCGGCAGCGCCACAATGCCATGTTGCAGGTCGATAACAATCAGCGCAGTTTTTGCATCAAGTGTGGTTACAGCCATGTTGAATCCTCAGATTTAATAGTCAGTGAGTCGTTGCAGCAGAGGGAGAACGTCGGTCAGTTGCTGCTGTTCTGCCGGACTCAGTCGCGCTTCCAGCGTCCGGACCAGCCAGTCCATCGCGCATCGCGCGACTCGACGTAATCACCGCCAGGCTGGGACGTCGTGGGAAGATAGCGGGTTTTACGGCCATCATGGGGATCCGGCTCGCCCGTCACCAGTTCTGCCGCCAGTAACCCGGCGACGGTCGCGCCCATTGACTGGGTGCGTACGCCCCTCGGCCGCCGCCAGTTGCGTCACCGTCATCGCTCCATCGCGAACCAGATGACCCAGCACCGCGACCTGCGACCAGGTTAATTCGCCAGGCGGTGCTGACTCGCGCAACCGGCGGCCCAGCTTGCCCACCAGCATGCGCAGCATTGCAGCGGATTCAGTCAGATCGCTCATTACACGTCTCCATCGATAAGCGAAAGTATAAAGATACGAAGGTAAACTGTGTAGTTTACTCAGGTATCAATTTGTAACGTCCGGGCGCTGCAGATAGTGGATCAGACTGTGGAAGCGCAGCGGCGTGCTGAGCGGGTTACGGTAGCTGTGCTGCACATCGGCCCTGAACTGGAACGCCCTCCCCGGCGAGCAGACGTCGCCAGAGGTCACCGACGCCCAGCAATAGTTCGCCCTCGATGACCACCACCTGCTCCACACAGCCCGCTTCATGGGGCGAAGAATGACTCTGCGCGCCCGCTGCCAACTCCACCGCCAGCAGATCAAAACGTAGTTGCGGATCGTAAGGCAGCAGCGACCGTACCGACATGTCGGCATTGGGCTGACTGAATCCTGGCGCGGCGCCTGAAGGCAACACGCTGCCGTCGATAAAAAAGGAAAACGGAACGTTGAAACCGGTGGCAATCTTCCACAGCGTCGCCACGGTGGGACTCGATTCACCGCGCTCAATCTGGCCCAGCATCGCTTTACTGACGCCGGTTCGCTCCGCCGTCAGCGTCAGGCTCCAGCCATTGGCCTGCCGCAACTGTCTGAGCGCGCTGCTCAGGTGTTGCTGAAAATCCGCCATTTTTTCTCCTGCTTTCTCGTCATCCTGGTGAGTGACGTTATGGCAATAGTGTAACACTTGTGCGTTATAGCGCATCATGCGACCATGTGCGCTATAACGCACAACCTCATAAAGAGTCTGACCATGACGAGAGCGGAACCTCCCCGTTTTACCCTGCCGATGCTGGTTTCCGGCTTTGTGGCTGTGCTGGTGGGCTACAGCAGCAGTGGCGCGATTATCTATCAGATGTTTCAGGCGGCGGGCGCCACGCCCGCGCAGATTGGCGGCTGGCTGTCGGTGCTGGGCATCGCGCAGGGGATCGCCTCGCTGAGCCTGTCACTGCGCTACCGCATGCCGGTGCTGGCTGCCTGGTCAACGCCCGGCGCTGCGCTGCTGGCGACCAGTTTTCACGGCATTTCGCTGAATGAGGCGGCAGGCGTCTTTGTTTTCGCCAACCTGCTGATCGTATTGTGCGGCGTCACCGGCCTGTTTGCCCGGCTGATGAACTACATTCCTGCCTCGCTGGCAGCGGCGATGCTGGCAGGTATTCTGCTGCGCTTCGGGCTGCAGACCTTTGCCGATTTGCAAAGTAACTTTGTACTGTGCGGCAGCATGTGCCTGGCCTGGCTGCTGGCCCGCCGCTGGCTGGCCCGCTATGCAATTCTGGTCACGCTGCTGGTGGGTGTTGCCGTCGCGCTGGCACAGCACGCCATCCACTTTCCGCCGCAGCCGATTAGGCTGACAATGCCGGAAGTCGTGATGCCGCACTTTACCCTCACCACGCTGCTGGGGATCGGCGTGCCCTATTTCCTGGTGACGATGGCGTCACAGAACGCCCCCGGCATCGCCACGCTGCAGGCGCACGGCTACCGTCCCCCCGTCTCTTCACTGATGAGCTGGACCGGATTAATTGCGCTGCTGCTGTCGCCATTAGGGGGTTTTTCGGTCTGCGTGGCGGCGATTACGGCGGCCATCTGCATGAGCGATGAGGTCGACCCAAATCCTCAGCAACGCTGGCGTGCGGCGGCGCTGGCGGGGATCTTCTATCTGCTGGCGGGCGCGTCCGGTGCGCTGATCGCCGTGCTGTTCAGTGCCCTGCCTGTGGTGCTGATTGAGGCGCTGGCGGGTCTGGCTCTCCTTGCCACGCTGGGTGGCAGCCTCCACCGCGCACTGGATCTGCCTGTCGAACGCGACAGCGCGCTGATCACCTTTCTGATCACCGCATCCGGCGTGTCGCTGCTGGGCATTGGTCCGGCCTTCTGGGGACTGGCGGGTGGCGTCATCGCCCACCTGTTGCTGGTGCGCAAATCCGGCTGATTGCGTCATACTCTCTGAAATAGCGGTGGTTTTTCCGTCAGCCGGTGAAAAAAACAGTGGATTTACCCCCTTTTTCTGCCGTTTGATTTGTCATTGCCCCGCGTAAAATCAACCTAATCGTCGATAACACGCGATTTTCTGCCTCAGACAACGACCGATAAGGGCCCAACAGGTGGCAAAAACTTTTCTGCGCAGCGGTAATTTAGATGCAGTTCTGGCGCTAGGTGAAAATGGCCAGCCGGTCTACGCCTCAGCATTGCAAATTCGTGAAACCCTGCGCCTGCGCCGTCAGAGCGCACTGGCAGATTGCCTGGCCATTCCTCAGGCCAATGAACGGGGCGATCGCCTCGACTGGTATGCCCCTTTTAGCGGCCGGGTGAAATCCTGGCTGGGTGCCAGCGATCATGAACGTCGCGCGGCGCTGCAACAGCTCACCGCCTGTCAGCAGGATATGCAGGATCTCAGTACGCGCGCGCGCGCGGCAGAGAACCCATCGATGCGGCTGTTTGGTGCGCTGCTGAGCAAAACCCTGCAATTCCCCGACCAGCAGTATGTCTATCTGGTTGATGGCAAACCGGTCATCACCTTCTGGGCTTTGTCGATGCCCAGGCGCGCAGTCGCGATGAGGCGCTGGCCTGCCTGCGTGACACGCTGGAAGAGAACCTGCCGGTGGCGCTGGTTGAACCGCTGCCTGAGCTGCCTGCCGCGCCGGTCATCGCTGAACCAGTGATGATCGCTGAGCCTGAACCTGAACCTGTGGCTGAACCGCTGCCGGTTGCAGCACCCGTTGAAGCTCAGCCGGCGACGCCTGTAGCGGCTCGCCGCCGTTTCCGCGTCTGGTATGTGTTACCGCCGGTGGCGATTGCTGCCGCCGTGACGGTGGCCGTGTTGCTGCATCGTTCAGAACCCGTAAAAACACCGGTTGCCACTGCTAAGCCAGCGTCAGCTCCGGCGACGGTATCCACTCCGGCCCCTGCTGCGACTCCGGCACCGGTTGCGGCGACACCGTCCGTCACCCCACCTGCCGAGCAGGCAGCACCGGAAAAACTCCCTGAATCGCAGCCGCAGAAACCGGCCAACACCACCACCGATACCGCACCGGCAACCTCATCTGCTACCCTTGCCACAACGGTGACGGCGCCGGTTCCGGCCAAACCCGATGACCTGATCGTGACGCCGGATGCGGTGCGCGATGGCCAGGTACGGGTGATTGATGGCCGCTGGCGTGTCACTATCGACCAGATGCCGACGCCAACCGGTAAGCCTCCGGTGATGCGCTTCCAGTTTAAAAACGGCAAAGGCAGCGTGCAGATCGCCCAGGGCAATACCACCTGTAAAGCGGATGTCAGCGCGGCCATGACCAGCGCCGGTAACCTGGTGATTGAGAGCCGCTACACGGCGAAGTGCCAGAACAGTTCGCGCTACCGTATGCCACTGCTGGTCTGCCATGCGAGTATCGGCGCCGCAGTGTGTGAAGCGCAGTATGCTGATGACCGGGTCTTCCCGATGACGATTAAGCGTGAGAGTAAATAACGATGCTGGCTCCCCTGATCGATGACAAACAAAAAATTTCGCTGATTGAAAACAGCGGCGTGCAGTTTCTGGATTTCGGCCTGCAACTCTCAGATACCCCGGCGCGCCGCCAGTTTGTGCGCCAGACCGCCAACGGCCCGCTGCTGCGCCTGAACGTCGATGGCAACAGCGGTAAGTTCCTGCTCTATCCGGAAGATGGCGGCGCTGCGGAAGTGGTGCGCCCGGAGTCTGATATCGCGCTGGCTGACTCGCTCTCTCTGCTGTCAGCCTGCTGGCTGCCGCTGCCGATGCTGCGCTGTGCCAGCGGACGTCGTTTTATCGGCGGTCCTGAAAAACTGGGCGCGGATGCGTCTGGTTGCGCTGCCCGCGCCCGATGCAGCGGGCAATACCCATCGCGTCAGCCTGGCCTTTGATACCCGCTGCGTGGCGGAACAGGATGGCGGTGAACAGCTCGGCCTCAGCCCGGCTGATGCTCAGAACGGTGTGACTTTTGCGCTCGCCTGGCACAACTACGAGCTGGGTGATTTTCTTGACCTGACCTGGGTTGACGGCTGGCTGCGCGAATCCTTTACCGACCGCGTCTCCGATCGCCGCGAACAGGCGATTAATCAGGCGCTGCGCGAGTTTGAGTATCAGGCGCACTACCTCAATCTGCTGGAACTGCTGGGCGAACAGCTCGACCTCAGCGAGATCCATATTCAGGCCGCCACGCTGCAGACCCCGGCGGTCAATGTCGATATCATTCTGGATGTCGGTAACTCCCATACCTGCGGCATTCTGGTGGAAGATCACCCGGAAGAGAGCAACGGCCTGAAGCAGACCTATGAGCTGCAGCTGCGCGATCTGTCGCAGCCGCATCAGGTTTACAACGAGCTGTTTGATAGCCGTCTGGAGTTTGCCGAGAACCGTTTTGGCAAAGCGAACTTCTCGCTGGAGAGCGGTCGTGAGCAGGCCTTTATGTGGCCTTCTCTGACCCGCGTCGGCCGTGAAGCAAGCCGTCTGGCCCTGCAGCGTGTGGGACTGGAAGGCAGCACCGGCCTCTCCAGCCCGCGTCGTTATCTGTGGGATGAGGCGCGCTATCAGCCAGGCTGGCGTTTTAACACGCCCGGCGAACAGACTGAACCGCTGGCCTATGCCGCACCCTTTACCACCCTGCTCAACGACGAAGGCCAGCCGCTCTCGACGCTGGCACCCGACGATCGTCTGCCGGTCTTTTCTCCGCACTACAGCCGCAGTTCGCTGATGACCTTTATGCTGTGTGAGCTGCTGGCTCAGGCGCTGATGCAGATGAACAGCGCGGCACAGCGTCAGCGGATGCCACAGAGCCACGCGCCGCGTCAGCTGCGCCATGTGATCCTGACGCTGCCGTCAGCGATGCCGAAGCCGGAGCGTGAGATTTTCCGCCGCCGGATGCAGGAAGCGCTGGCGCTGGTCTGGAAAGCGGAAGGCTGGCTGGCTGACGAAGATGACCTTTCACCAGCACTGCCACGTCAGAACCCGAAACCGCTGCCGGATGTGCAGATGGAGTGGGATGAAGCAACCTGTGGTCAGATGGTCTGGCTGTTTAATGAAACCCAGGTCAACTTTGCCGGTCGCGCCGAAGACTTTTTCAGCAGCATGGCCCGTCCGGATCGCCCGCGCGATGCTGACGAACTGCCAGGAAAGAGCCTGCGCATCGCCT
Source organism: Calliopum simillimum (assembly GCA_951812925.1). Lineage (NCBI taxonomy): Eukaryota > Metazoa > Arthropoda > Insecta > Diptera > Lauxaniidae > Calliopum > Calliopum simillimum. The sequence goes on along the minus strand of CATOTO010000049.1, from coordinate 60,815 downwards.
CGATTGATATCGGCGGCGGCACTACTGACCTCGCCATCACCCAGTATCGTCTGGATGATGGTCAGGGCAACAACGTCAAAATCACGCCGCGACTGCTGTTCCGCGAAGGCTTTAAAGTCGCGGGCGACGATATCCTGCTGGATGTGATTCAGCTGTGGATTTTACCGGCGCTGCAGCAGCATCTGCAGAAAGCGGGCCTGACGCTGGCGGAACCTCTGATGAACAAGCTGTTTGGTCACGACAGCCGCATGGACGGTCAGGCCACGCTGCGTCAGCAGATCACCTTACAACTGTTTATTCCGCTGGCGCAGGCGGTACTGGAACGCTACGAAAACTGGGATCCGCTGGAGAGCCACGCGGAGATCAACGCACTGTTTGGCGAGCTGGTCGATCAGCCGCCGGGCGAAGCGGTACTGGCGTTCGTCAACGGCGAGATTCAGCGCGAGCTGGGCGGTAACAGCCGCTTTGACCTGCTGCAGGTGCCGCTGGTGGTGAGCCTGTCCCAGCTGCACGGCGAATTTATGCAGCACCGGATGGCGATTATCCCGGCGCTGCGCTCAATGTGTGAAGTGGTGTCGCTCTATCAGTGTGACGTGCTGCTGCTGACCGGTCGCCCGTCGCGCTTCCCGGGCATTCAGGCGCTGGTGCGTCATCTGCAACCGCTGCCGGGCAGCCGTATTTTGTCGCTGGAAGGCTATCACACCAGCGACTGGTATCCGTTTAACAAACATGGCCGCATCGACAATCCAAAATCGACCGCGGCGGTCGGCGCGATGCTCTGCCTGCTGGCGCTGGATCTGCGCCTCAGCAGCTTCTGGTTCCGCGCAGGCGATTTTGAACCCTACTCGACGATTCGCTATCTTGGCATGCTCGACGAAAACCAGGCGCTGACGGACGAGAACCTCTGCTATAGCGAAATTGACCTCGACGATCCCGGCTATGTGCTGGATAAAAAGCGCAGTTTCCGTATTCGCGGCAACGTCTGTCTCGGCTTCCGCCAGCTTGATAACGATCGCTGGCCCGCCTCGCCGCTCTATAGCCTGACGCTGAACGACGCCACCCTGGCGCGTAAAGTGGCCGGTGAGAGCGTGCTGCGCATCCGGCTGGCGGTAAAAGCCGGACCCGACGCGTCCGGCCCGGAAAGTCTGGTGCTGAGCGATGCCCGTCTGGATGATGGCACCCGCGTGCCGCTGGAGCAGTTGAGTCTTAAGCTGAATACCCTGTCGGCGACCGGCAATGCCAATGCGCAATACTGGATTGACAGCGGGAGCGTGTGTAAACGATGAAAGCCCTGAAACCCCGTCAGCCGCAAACGCTGGCAAAACGTCTTGGCCTGTTGCAGGACGCCCTGAATAACAGTCTGGCCTGGATTGAGAGCAGCCGTGAGCAGTCGCCGCGTCTGGCGCTGGAAGCAGAAACCCTGACGCTGCAACTGCGCCAGGCGCGCGTGCAGACTCAGGCGCTGGCGCAGCAGGTGGCGCGTCCGGTGACACTGGCGCTGTTTGGCCAGTCGCAGGCGGGTAAAGCCTGGCTGCTGAACGAAATGGTGGCCGATGCGCAGGGCCAGTTAGTGACCCGCATGGGTGATAAACTGCTGAACTGGTTTCAGCATATCAATCCCGGCAACCTCGATTTTGCTACCGCCACCCGTTTCAGCCATCAGCGCGAGCCGCTCTCAAACGAGTGGCCGGTTGAACTGACGCTGCTGAGTGAAGCGGAGATCGTACGGCTGATAGTCGCCTGTGCCGGCGCGACAACGCCCGACACCGCACAGATCGACAGCGCACTGCAGCGCCTGCAGCGTCATCGTCTCGCCACGCCGCTGGCGGGTCTGGAAGGCGATGCGCTGGTAACACTCTGGTCCTGGTGCCGTCGCCGTGCGCACCACGATGCGCGGCTTGATCGTCATTTCTGGCCGCAGGCGGTTGAGCTGGCGCCCTGGCTCAGCGTTGACGACCGGGTACAGCTTTTTTCACTGCTGTGGCCAGGGCAGCCTGAACTGAGTGAGATGCTGCGCACCCTGCTGCATCTGCGTCACCAGCTGCGTAACAGCAGCCGGGTGCTGGCCCCGCTGAGCCTGCTGACCGACACATCACTGCTGCCGGCCGAGCAGCTGATTGTTCCGGCCAGTGAGCAGGATCAGCAGCAGCTGGTGGAAGTCTGCCCGCTGAATGGTAACCGCATCGGTAAGGCGCAGAACGTGCCGCTGGGATTACTGGCGCTGCTGACGCTGGAAGTGCTGGTCCCGCTGAGTTCCACACCGCGAACCGCGCTCTATGATGATGCCGATATGCTGGAACTGCCCGCGCCAGGCCAGTCCGGTGACGCGGCAACCCAGGAAGATCGTCAGCGCCTGCAGCAGCAGGATCCGCTGCGTGCCCAACTGCTGGAACAGAAACGTGCCCTGCTGCCCGGTTTTTACGCCGCGCGTCAGGCAATTGATCTGCTGCTGGTCTGTACCGCAGCCAGCCAGCGTCAGGATGCCGACCTCGCCAGCGAAACGCTGCGCGAATGGCAGCGTCAGCAGCCCGCACAGGAATCCGCAGAGAAACCGCGTCTGATCTGGGCGATTACCCCTTTCGATGCCCGCCATCAGCAGGTCAATGTGGATGAAGCGGTGCAGCGTCAGATGGGACAGCCCGGTCAGCACTGGGGATCGATGCTGGCACTGGATCGCGCGGGCGTCGACCGCATGGCGAGCTGGTTGCAGGATGAGATGCAGCCGGAAGCGCGCCGCGACATGCTGCTGGCTCAGCTGGCGCAGATTCAGCACACTGTGGTGGAGCGGCGTTTATTGCCCTGGACCGAAGCGGGTGCCAGCCCGGAACAGGCGGCACGCAAACAGAATATCGCCGATACGCTACTGAAGTGTTTACAGCATCGGACCGGCCTGCATGGCGAGCTGCTGGAACGCCTGCAGCCGCCGCGTGAGGCGCTGCGTCAGCTGTGGCTCAATCAGTCCGCCTTACAAGGCAGCAAACCGGCCAGTATTCAGGCACCGGAAAATCAGTTCGGTATCGGGTTTGAATTTGACCTGTTCAGTGAGAGCCCGGCTGAAGCGCCGGTTCAGCCGCGTCAGAGTCTGCAGAGCGCGCAGCAGTATCCGCGTCAGGTGCTGCTGCTGTGGCTGGATCATCTGCGTCAGCTGCCGGAAAACCGCAGCCTGCTGGCGTTGCTGAACGTGGATAAGCCAACGATGGAGTGGCTGGTTGAAGAGCTGATCACGGCCGGATTCCGCACCGATATCGCGCAAAAGCTGCAGCTGGCGCTGCATGAGCCCGATACGCAGAGCGTCAGCCATGAATCACGCGCGGATCGTCAGGTGACGCGGGCAATGACGGTGCTGGGGGATTTTGTGGCCTGGCTCGGCTTTTTACAGCGTCCTGAAAATGAACGCCCTGCCAGCCGCGTTAACCGGGGTCAGGTGATTTTCTCGCGGCCTCCGGCTCCCAGCGTCAGCTTCAGTTCCGGCCAGCGTCTGACCAGACTCTCTGCCGCCCCGGCCAACCACACGGCCTACTATATCTACGACTGGCTGGTGGGGCTGAACCAGGTCATCATTGAGAATAATGGTTACACCGGCGGCGGCGATCTGCCGCTGGCAGCCCGCGAAGCGCTGGTTGCGCTGCTCAAGCCGCTACGCGCTTAATCAATGATCAGGCGCAGTTCGCCCTCCAGCGACTGCGCCGCCTCTTCCAGCAGCGCCAGCACCGGCGCTAAATCGGCCTGATGCGCGGCATAGTGCTGCAACCACATTGTCGCAGGCAGCGCCATCCCGCCCGTCAGCCAGTCCCATAACGCATCCAGATTATGTCCAAAGGTCTGCGGACAGCCGCTCTGCTCAGCAAACTGCTGATAAAACGCCGCGCGCGTGGTGAGCTGACGCAGGTCAAAGGTCAGATTAAGCATGATCAGGGCACCTGCCTGAAACTGCGGTAGTGATCGGTGGAGAGAAACACCAGCCCGTCAGAGGAGTAAACCAGGCGATCGGCGTCGCGATGCCCGCAGCGATAATTCACATCCGCTTCATACCACTGACGGCCCGCACGCGCGGGCAGACGCTTCTCACGGTTCGTAAAGCGATCGCCGCCAATGGCTCTGCCTGGCAACACGTCACACAGGTTGCCTTTGGCCGGATTCCAGCCACGCTTGCGCGCGTCGTTTTTGGTGAGGTAGTAGTCCGGCAGTTGCTGATGCTGCAGCACCCAGCGCGCCACGGTATGGGCGTCAGTCAGGGTGGCGATATCCGCCTGGGCAGGGGCTGAAACGGAATTCAGATAGGGTTTAAGGCCGTAGAAACAGGCCGCGAGGACGAGAAAAAGTCCAATCCAGAGTTTTTTTGACATGATGGCATCCGTGACGACAGGACGCAGATGATACCAGTTTTGCGCGCAGAGAAAAGCGCGGGCCAGACAAGCTGGCCCTGGCGAGGTTATGCTGCGTGCGAATCCCCGCTGTGCCGACGCCATGCACCCGGCGCGACGCCATACTGGCGTTTGAAGCTGCGGTTAAAGGATTGCTGGGAGTCGAAACCTAACGAGATAGCCACATTGAGAATCGGTTCATCTGTGCTGGTCAGGCGGTCGGCTGATTTCTTCAGCTTCTTAACCCGGATGTATTCACCCAGTGGATAACCGGTATGCTCTTTAAACATGCGCTGCAGGTGCCATTTGGAGTAGCCCGCGCGCTCTGAAACGGTATCCAGATCCAGACGTGCTTCGATGTTGTTATCAATCCAGTCGATTAAATCGTGAATAAAAGCATCACTCATCATTCCAGTCTCTCCTGTCGCCGTGGCGAAAAGTATTAGTATCAGTTGCAGTTACACTTAAGGGTGGCTGACTATGCCATTTAATGCAAGTTTTATTAGTACATTAAATGCCGCACTATTTGTGGGGTTTTAGCTAAGTTGTTCAGGCTTTCATCGCCCTGCCCTAAACCGCACATAAAGTGTATCTGTTATTCTTGCAGTTGCCAGCCACGCAAGCCTACACTCACCGCGATTAATTGCAATCTTAAAAGTTGCAAATATTGGCCTGCAGGCCGCCTGTTTATATCTATCGCGGAATAACAACAATGATTACGAACCGGGTTCGTCAGGGTTTAACCCTCTTAGGGATGGTACTGCTCATCACGCAACTGAGCGGCTGCGATAAAGGTGTGGCGCAAAACGCCGCTCCCCCGCCGCCTGAAGTGAGTGCCGCACCCGTGCTGATCAAACCGGTCAGTCAGTGGGACAATTTCAATGGCCGGGTTGAAGCGGTGCAGAGCGTGCAGTTGCGTCCGCGCGTCTCTGGCTACATTGATGCCGTTAACTATCGTGAAGGCGATGAGGTCAGAAAAGGTCAGGTACTGTTTACCATTGATGACCGGAGTTACCGCGCGGCGCTGGAGCAGGCCAAAGCGGAACTGGCCCGGGCGCGCAGTCAGGCGAGTCTGGCCCGCAGCGAATCGGGTCGCAGCGAGAAGCTGATCGGCACGCAGGCGATTTCCCGCGAAGCGTGGGAGCAGCGTCGTTCTGCCGCCAGCCAGGCGCAGGCGGATGTGCTGGCCGCAGAGGCCGCGGTCGATATGGCGCAGCTGAACCTCGACTTTACTCGCGTTACCGCGCCGATTGATGGCCGCGCCAGCCGGGCGATGATCACCGCCGGTAACCTGGTGACCGCCGGCGACAGCGCCAGTGTGTTAACCACGCTGGTGTCGCAGCAGCAGATGCATGTCTATTTCGATGTCGATGAGAACACCTTCCTGAACTATCAGGCGATGGCGCGTCAGGGCCAGCAGCGCCATGCACTGCCGGTTGAGATTGCGCTGGTCGGCGAACAGGGTTTCCCGCACCAGGGCAAAATTGACTTCCTGGATAACCAGCTGACCGCCAGCACCGGTACCATTCGTATGCGCGCCCTGCTCGACAATCAACAGCGTCAGTTTACGCCTGGCCTGTTTGCCCGCGTGCGTCTGCCCGGCAGCGCGCAATTCGAGGCGGTGCTGATCGATGATAAAGCGGTATTGACCGACCAGGATCGCAAATATGTCTACGTGGTGGATGGCGAAGGTAAAGCGCAGCGGCGCGATATCCAGCCTGGCGCGATGGTGGATGGTTTGCGCATCGTTAAATCGGGTCTGCAATCCGGCGACAAGGTCATCATCGCCGGTCTGCAAAAAGTATTTATGCCCGGCATGCCGGTCACTGCTCAGCCGGTCGCCATGCGTGCGGCAGCCGCTCAATAACCCGAGGCCGCTATGGACTTTTCCGCTTTTTTATCGACCGGCCCATTTTTGCTGCGGTGCTGTCGATCCTGATTTTTGTGACCGGGGTGATTGCCATCCCGCTGCTGCCAGTCAGTGAATATCCCGACGTGGTGCCACCCAGCGTGCAGGTGCGCGCCGAGTATCCAGGCGCTAACCCGAAAGTGATTGCGGATTCCGTGGCGACGCCGCTGGAAGAGGCAATCAACGGCGTCGAAAACATGATGTACATGAAGTCAGTGGCCGGTTCTGACGGCGTGCTGGTGACCACCGTCACCTTCCGTCCAGGCACCGATCCTGATCAGGCGCAGGTGCAGGTGCAGAACCGCGTAGCGCAGGCGGAAGCCCGTCTGCCGGAAGATGTGCGTCGGCTGGGGATCACCACCCAGAAGATGTCGCCGACCCTGACGCTGGTCGTCCACATGTTCTCACCGAACAATACCTACGATTCGCTCTACCTGCGTAACTACGCCACCCTCAAGGTAAAAGATGAGCTGGCCCGCCTGCCGGGTGTGGGGCAGATCCAGATTTTCGGCGCAGGCGAGTATGCGATGCGCGTCTGGCTTGATCCCAATAAAGTGGCGGCGCGTGGTCTGACCGCCTCTGACGTGGTAACGGCGATGCAGGAGCAGAACGTGCAGGTCTCTGCCGGTCAGCTGGGTGCCGAGCCGCTGAAAAAACAGAGCGATTTTCTGCTGTCAATCAACACCCAGGGACGACTGGAGAGCGAGCAGCAGTTTGGCGATATCATCCTGAAAACCTCGGAAGATGGTTCGCTGGTGCGGCTGCGCGATGTGGCGCGGATTGAGATGGGCTCGGGCAGCTATGCCCTGCGCTCGCAGCTGAATAACAAAGATGCGGTCGGTATCGGCATCTTCCAGGCACCTGGCGCCAACGCCATCGACCTCTCCAATGCGGTTCGCGCCAAAATGGATGAGCTGGCGACCCGCTTTCCCAACGACGTGAAATGGGCCGCGCCTTACGATCCGACGGTGTTTGTCCGCGACTCGATTAAAGCCGTGGTGCAGACCCTGCTGGAAGCGGTCATTCTGGTCGTGCTGGTGGTGATTCTGTTCCTGCAGACCTGGCGTGCCTCGATCATTCCCCTGCTGGCGGTGCCGGTTTCGATAGTCGGTACCTTTAGCGTGCTCTATCTGCTTGGCTTCTCGCTGAATACGCTTAGCCTGTTCGGGCTGGTGCTGGCGATTGGTATCGTGGTGGATGACGCCATCGTGGTGGTGGAGAACGTCGAACGTAACATTGAGATGGGGCTGTCGCCGCGCGCCGCTGCACATCAGGCGATGCGTGAGGTCTCCGGGCCGATCATCGCCATTGCGCTGGTGCTATGCGCGGTGTTTGTGCCGATGGCGTTTCTCTCTGGCGTCACCGGGCAGTTCTACAAGCAGTTCGCCACTACCATCGCCATCTCTACAGTGATCTCTGCCATTAACTCGCTGACGCTTTCGCCTGCGCTGGCGGCGATGCTGCTGAAAGATCATAACGCGCCGAAAGACCGGCTGACGCGGATCATTGATGCGCTGTTTGGCTGGCTGTTCCGGCCGTTTAATCGCTTCTTCCAGCGCAGTGCCCATGGTTATGAATCGCTGGTGGGCCGTACGCTGCGTCGCCGTGGCGCCGTGTTTGGCGTCTATATTCTGCTGCTGGCAGGTGCCGGATTTATGTTCCACACCGTGCCGGGTGGATTTATTCCGACGCAGGATAAGCTCTACCTGATTGGTGGCGTGAAGATGCCGGAAGGTTCCTCTCTGGCGCGTACGGATGAAGTGATTCGTAAGATGAGCGAAATCGGTATGCAGACCGAAGGCGTCGCCTATGCGGTCGCGTTCCCTGGCCTGAATGCATTGCAGTTCACCAATACCCCGAACAGCGGCACGGTGTTCTTCGGTCTTAAGCCGTTTAATGAGCGCAAACATACGGCGGCGGAGATCAACGCTGAGATCAATGCGAAGATCGCGCAAATCCAGCAGGGCTTTGGCTTCTCGATTATGCCACCGCCGATTCTGGGGCTGGGCCAGGGCTCGGGCTATTCGCTCTATGTGCAGGACCGGGCGGGTCTGGGTTATGGCGCGCTGCAGACGGCGATTAATACGCTGTCGGGCAGCATCATGCAGACGCCAGGGATGCACTTCCCCATCTCCTCTTATCAGGCCAACGTTCCGCAGCTTGATGTGAAGGTAGACCGGGATAAAGCCAAAGCGCAGGGAGTATCGCTGACCGCGCTGTTCAGCACGCTCCAGACCTATCTTGGCTCGTCGTATGTGAATGACTTTAACCGCTTTGGCCGCACCTGGCGGGTGATGGCGCAGGCTGACGGGGATTTCCGCGACAGCATCGAAGATATCGCTAACCTGCGAACCCGAAACGATCGCGGTGAGATGGTGCCGATTGGCAGCATGGTCAACATTACCACCACCTACGGTCCCGACCCGGTGATCCGCTATAACGGCTATCCGGCGGCGGATTTGATTGGTGATGCCGACCCACGCGTGCTCTCCTCGGCGCAGGCGATGAGTCAGCTCGAAGCGATGTCCGGTCAGCTATTGCCAAACGGCATGAACATCGAGTGGACCGATCTGAGTTATCAGCAGTCAACGCAGGGCAATACCGCGCTGATTGTCTTCCCGATGGCCGTGTTGCTGGCGTTCCTGGTGCTGGCCGCGCTGTATGAGAGCTGGACGCTGCCGCTGGCGGTGATCCTGATTGTGCCGATGACCATGCTCTCTGCGCTGTTTGGCGTCTGGCTGACTGGCGGTGACAACAACGTCTTCGTGCAGGTCGGACTGGTGGTGCTGATGGGGCTGGCCTGTAAGAACGCGATTCTGATCGTCGAGTTTGCGCGGGAGCTGGAGATTCAGGGCAAAGGGATTGTGGAAGCGGCGCTGGAAGCGTGTCGCCTGCGTCTGCGTCCGATTGTGATGACCTCCATCGCCTTTATCGCCGGTACAATACCGCTGATTCTGGGTGAAGGCGCGGGTGCAGAGGTCCGCGGCGTTACGGGTATTACGGTCTTCTCCGGCATGCTCGGCGTGACGCTGTTCGGCCTGTTCCTGACGCCGGTGTTCTACGTCGCCCTGCGCAAGCTGGTGACGCGCCGGTCAGATAGTGAATCGTCCGTGACGGCGTAAACCGTAAAAGTTAAAAGGGGCGATCATAGGATCGCCCCTTTTTTTGCCTGTGATTCACAGATGCCGGCAGATTCTGCCTTGCAGGTTAGCGCCGCTTCAATCTTTCATTCAGCGTTTCAATGATAAACGCATTCAGCGAGGTTTCATTTTGCGCAGCAGCCTGAGACAGGCGCTCTCCCAGCGATCCAGGATAGCGCAGCGTAAAGGTCTTAATTTTTTCCTGCTCAGCATAGGGATTAATGCCGGAGGCTGCACAATCTTCCAGGTATTCGCGCAACGAAATCTCGCCCTCTTTGTACAGCCCCAGTACGCTGTCAGAGACAAAATCACAGTAGCCTGACATGCCAGTAAAGCGCCCACGGAACATGTTGAGTTCAGGAACATAGGTGATCATGGCGGGTTGCCCGGCGACATTAGCCAGATCTGAATTATTACTCATCTTTGACCTCCAGCGTTCTGCTTGCGGGCAGATGATCAGGTACGAATTTCAATCCGGGCTTTGCGTCCCAGCTGAGCCAGCGCCAGCTCCACATTTTCGACTTTCGATGAGTGCTCTACATCCAGTAGTCGATCAACCTGTGGGCCATTCACGCCCAGCTGACGTGCCAGATCGACTTTACGGGTGCCGGTTTCAATCATTGCGTTGTAAAGTGCCGCTTTCATTGCCACCAGTACAGGCACAGAGACAATGTACTCTCCTTCCAGCGGTTTACTGGCAACCGGAATCGGACGACGCGTATCCATCTCGAGAGAGATTGCCGTCACCAGTCCATCTTCGGCTTCTGCAAGTGCTTCCTCAACGGTGTCACCGACGGAATGCAGTAACGGCAAATCACGACACGAGACCTCATAGGTATCGGTTTTGGCGTCATGAGTTAATCTGACGGCATAATTAAACATAGAGTTACCTCTCTGATCGGGCTCACAGGCCCAGATCTTTTAAAATTTTTCTGCGCGTACCTTCAGGCATTTCTTTTGCTCCGTGATCCGGAAAAATGGATTGCCTGTCGCCCAGGAAGACCTTGAAATGGCTGCTTCCACTGCGGTGCTTAGTCAAAATAGCGCCCTGCTGAATGAGCCAGCGTCTGAATTCACTGTACTTCATCGCGTTCCCTCGCTGTGTATAACAGCAAGAATAACATTGGTGATAATCAATACAACATTAATGTTGTGATGGATGCTGAATTTTCAAATGTTTATCAGATTCAGCGTGATAACCGACCCCAGGAAAGTGAGTTATTGGCTTATGGCAGATTTGAGGCAGGAAGTTACTGACTAGCAGGCATAAAAAAAGCCGCTAATCAGCGGCTCTTTTTGCAGAGATCATCAATCTCTTCGGGTTCAGGTTCCGGCACGGCGGTGCAGTTGCTGGTGTCGCGTTTCTTCAGTTCGTTCAGTGCGTCTGCCACGGTGCGTTTTGCCAGCACATCCAGCGACGCCTGCTCGGCTTCATCGGCTATCGACTTGAAGTACCAGCAGAGGTTGGCACTGACCAGACAGCGCGGCGCGACGTCAGGACGCGCGGCCCAGATTTTTTTGTCTTCGATCACGGAGACATAGATATCCCGCAGGGTAATTTCCGCAGCAGGACGGCCCAGATGAATCGAACCGGTACGGCCCAGCGTGGAGACGATAATGCCGTCACGGGTCAGCGGGACCATTAATTTTCGTATGAAACTGGGATTCGCTTCCAGCCCGTAGGCCAGAATCGCGCTGGTAGAGCGTTTTCCCATTTGCTCCGCCATCGCTACGCTCAGAACCATTTGCAAAGCTGTCGGGAAGCGGTAATCAAGCATTTCTTTATCCTGAGTTGCGGTGCATCTTATTGTTTTATTGCCGCATAAGTGAACAATCAATGAGCAATAAATATAACAAACACTGTTGCTTTTTTGAAGCAAACCGGCGGTGACAAGGCACGTATTCACCAAAGGCTGAGGCCCGATAGCACAAGGTGCTTAGCCTGCTAACTGCCCTCTTCCTGCGGAGCAGGAAGAACCGTTCCGTTATGCCGTGGTGGCCGATGCCGCCGGTAATCGCTGCTTCAGCGCCATAACCAGTACCACGTTAAAGATTGCCAGGGCGCAAAGCAACCACAGCGTCGCCGATGCACCCATCTTTTCAAACACATATCCACCTATCAGCGGCGTCAGTGCCTGCCCCATCAACGCCGGGCGGGCCATTTTACCCACCACAATCGCATAGGACTCTGGTTTGACCATCGCCAGCGGTAAAGTTCCCCGCACGATGGCACGTAAGCCATTTCCTGCGCCATACAACACCATGCTCAGCAACGCCATCTGCGGAAACAGTGCCAGCAACAGCAAGCCCAGTGCCACCAGCCCGACGGAAAAAAAGGTGGTACGGATGGGATGACTGCGTTTAAAGGCGATATCGACGAGTCGGGATCCCACCTGACACGGGCCAAGTACGGCGCTGATCGCCAGCGCCGAGGTCAGCGTATGACCACTCGCCTGCAATAAGGCGATAAGCTGCACGGAAATAGCTGTCATGATCACGGACGCCAGAGTGAAAATGGCACACAGCAGCCAGAACAGCGCAGGCGCAATCTCCGCCGTGCCAGGCTGCGGACTCAGTCGTTTCTCCGGCCGCTTAGCGTGACTGTCGGGTAAGGCAAACAGATAGGCAGGCAGCACGCAGACGACCATCAGTGCCGCAATTATCAGCGACGCGTTCCGCCAGCCGAATCCGTGAATCAACAACGCTGTTCCCGGCCAGACCAGCGTGGTGCAGAAGCCAGATATCAGGGTGATACCGGTGATCGCTGCACGCGCCTGACCGCCATAGCAGGTGCCGAGCGTGGCAAACAGTGCGTCATAAAGGCCCATCGCCATACCGATGCCAATAATTACCCAGGCAAACAGAAACAGCGGCAGAGAGTGGCTATAAGCCATGATCACCAGCCCTACCGCCATCACCATGCCACTCAGTGCCAGCAACAGGCGGCCACCGGTGCGGGCGATAATCCTGCCTGCCAGCGGTGACAGCAGGCCCGATACCAGAATCCCGGTCGAGAGCGCGCCATAAATCCACTGCTGTGACCAGCCAGTCTCAGCCGCAATCGGATTCGCCATCACCGCCATCAGGTAGAACGACCCGCCCCATGACAGGATCTGCACCCAGCCCAGGGTAATAATGGCGGCGATGCCGGGTTTGTTGTTCTGATTCACAGGCAATCTCCTGGTTAGCAGGCGAACCGTTTTTATAACATGTTCTGTGATAAGCCAAAATGCGTGATGCCATTTTGACTGGATAGCTATGCAGGCCGCACGATTGTGAGTACAACCCTTTCAGTATGTTGTAACTATATGGCGCTTGCATCCTCGTCAGGCTTCTGCCACATTGTGGACGTTGTAACTATGGAGGCACAACATGACGCGCTACGACTTAGTGGCTGATATGCATCAATGTGTAAATGACCTGGAACTGGCGCTGGGTGAATTGCGTCAGCAGATTGAAGCGCAGCCTCTGCTGATCGTCCGCGTCTTCAGCCTGCCGCCGGTGGTTAAAGGCCGCGAACATGAAGCGATCACCCGGATTGCCGTCGAGCAGCATCTCGGGGAGAGCGCGTTAAAGATGGCGCTTGACCACTACTGCCGCCTGTTTATGCAGCATCAGTCAGAACAGCTGAGCACCAAGGCTGCCGTGCGCTTGCCTGGCGCGCTCTGTATCGAATGCGACGCGCAGCAGGAGGCGGAGATCGGCTCGCTGGTCGACGTCATCAATCAGCTGAAAGCACGGCTGGAGCAGCTGATTACGGTGGACTCAGGCCTGCCGAGTGAGGCGCGTTTTGAGTTTGTCCACCAGCATTTGCGCGGGCTGATCACCCTGAATGCCTATCGCACTATCACCCTGCTGAGCGCACCGGATAGCCTGCGTTTCGGCTGGGCCAACAAGCACATTATCAAGAATCTCAAGCGTGAAGAGGTGATCGCCCAGCTGGAAAAAAGCCTGAAGTCGGGACGTGCAAAAGCGCCGTGGTCACGTGAACAGTGGGCGGAAAAAGTGCAGGAGGAGCTGGCAAGCGTGCGCGCCCTGCCCGCCTCAGCACGGCTGAAAATCAAGCGCCCGGTGAAAGTCCAGCCGGTTGCCCGCGTCTGGCGCGCGGATGAACAAAAACAGACTCAGCTGGCCTGTCCTTCTCCGATTCTGGTTATCTGTCGCGATCGCAGCCAGGTTCCGGTTCTGGGTGAATTGCTTAATTACGATGCCGATAATATTAACCATCGTTATAAACCTGCTGCAGAACCGCTGAATCTTTTGATCCCCAGACTGCATCTGTGGGTCGATTGTCCAATATAAATAAAAAAGGCCAGCTTTCGCTGGCCTCTGACTCACTCAAACCTTACGACTTCATGCTGCCGACCATCTCTTCCGGACGAACCCAGGCATCAAACTCCTCTTCGGTAAGATAACCCAGCTTCAGCGCCGAGCCTTTCAGCGTCAGCCCCTCTTTGTGCGCCTTCTTGGCAATTTCTGCCGCTTTGTCATAGCCAATATGGGTATTCAGCGCCGTCACCAGCATCAGCGATTCGTTAAGCAGTTGATCGATGCGCTCACGCACCGGCTCAATGCCGACCGCGCAGTGATGATTAAAGCTGTCCATGCCATCCGCCAGCAGGCGAATTGATTGCAGGAAGTTATGGATTACCATCGGACGGAACACGTTAAGCTCAAAGTTACCGGATGCGCCGCCCATGTTGATCGCCACATCGTTACCCATCACCTGACAGCAGAGCATGGTCATCGCTTCGCACTGGGTCGGGTTAACTTTACCCGGCATGATGGAGCTGCCAGGCTCATTTTCCGGGATGGCGATTTCGCCGATGCCGCAACGCGGGCCGGAAGAGAGCCAGCGCACGTCGTTCGCGATTTTCATCAGCGAGGCGGCCAGCCCTTTCAGCGCGCCATGCGCATGCACCAGCGCATCACAGGTTGCCAGCGCCTCAAACTTGTTTGGCGCAGTGACAAATGGCTGCTGCGTGAGATCGGCCAGCGCCTTCGCCACGCGCACCGCATATTCCGGATGGGTGTTCAGGCCCGTACCTACTGCCGTGCCGCCCAGCGCCAGTTCCGCCACGTGCGCAATGCTCTGCTCAATATGCTTCAGGTTATGCTCCAGCATCGCCACCCAGCCGGAAATCTCCTGGCCCAGAGTCAGCGGCGTGGCATCCTGCAGGTGAGTACGGCCAATCTTGACGATATCTTTGAAGGCGTCGGACTTCTGGCTTAAGGTCTTCTTCAGTACCTGAATCTGAGGGATCAGCTGTTCGCGCAAGGCGATAACGGCGGCAACGTGCATCGCCGTCGGGAAGACATCGTTGGAACTCTGGCTCTTGTTCACATCGTCGTTGGGATGAACCAGCCGCGCCATTCCGCGCTCGCCGCCAAGGATTTCACTGGCGCGGTTCGCCAGCACTTCATTCATGTTCATATTGGTCTGGGTGCCGGAACCGGTCTGCCAGATCGCCAGCGGGAATTCATCCGCATGCTTGTCAGCCAGCACCTCATCGGCCGCGCTGACAATCGCCTCGGCGCGGTCAGCGGGCAGCAGTCCCAGATCGCGGTTAACGCTGGCCGCGGCGCGCTTGGTCAATGCCAGTGCATGCACCAGCGCGGTCGGCATTTTTTCGGTTGAGATGCGGAAGTGTTCCAGTGAGCGCTGTGTCTGCGCGCCCCACAGTTTGTCTGCCGGTACGTCGATGGGGCCCATTGAATCTTTCTCAATGCGATTGGCTGCCATGAATACGTCTCCTTCATCTGGTTTTTAAAAGAATGACCGCCCGGTACGTCATTACGATCGACTGCCGGGCGGTCAGGATAGTAATACACAATAATTTAACATTATCAGAGCTTAGCGTCCTTTTGCGCTGGAGATGTATTTTTACCGGCAGTTTCTGCTTTAATACTGGCAATAATTTCCCGTGATAAAGGGTTATACAATGCAAAAAATGAACAATACGCTGCAAAACTACGCATGGGGCAGCAAAACTGCGTTGACTGAGCTTTACGGAATCGCCAATCCACAGGGACTGCCGATGGCGGAACTCTGGATGGGCGCACATCCGAAAAGCCCCTCCACCGTGATTGACCAGGGCAGCGAGCGTTCGCTGCGTGACGTGATTGATGCCGCGCCTGCCGCCATGCTGGGCGAAGCGGTGGCACAGCGTTTTGGTGAACTGCCCTTCCTGTTCAAAGTGTTGTCTGCCGATCAGCCGCTGTCGATTCAGGTCCATCCCAGCAAACGCGCGGCCGAAGTGGGCTTTGCCCGTGAGAATGCGGCGGGTATTCCGCTGACAGCTGCTGAGCGTAATTATAAAGATGCCAACCACAAGCCGGAGCTGGTCTACGCGCTGACGCCCTTCCAGGCGATGAATGGCTTTCGCACCCTGACGGAGATGGTCTCACTGCTGGAGCCGGTTGCGGGCGCACATCCACAGATAGCCCATTTTCTGCAGCATCCCGATCAGGATACGCTGGCCGCGCTCTTCTCTACCCTGCTGTCACTGGAGGGTGAGGCGAAATCGCTGGCGCTGGACATCCTGAAATCCGCGGTTGATGCACAACAGGGTGAGCCGTGGCAGACCATTCGCATGATTGCGGCAGAGTATCCTGACGACAGCGGCCTGTTTTCGCCGCTGCTGCTGAACGTAATCACGCTGCAACCGGGCGAGGCGATGTTCCTCTATGCGGAGACCCCGCACGCTTATCTGAAAGGCGTGGCGCTGGAGGTGATGGCAAACTCCGATAACGTGTTGCGGGCCGGTTTAACCCCGAAATATATCGATATTGCCGAGCTGATGGCGAACCTGAAGTTTGAAGAGAAGCCAGCCAGCACCCTGCTGACCGAACCAGAGCAACAGGGCAACGCGCTGCGCTTCCCGATTCCGGTGGAGGATTTTGCCTTTGCCATTCATACCCTGAACGCAGAGCCACAGCCGCTGGCGCAGCAGAGCGCCGCAGTGCTTTTCTGCATCGAAGGCCAGACGGTGATCGCCAAAGGCGAGCAGCAGGTGACGCTGAAACCAGGTGAATCCTGCTTCATTGCCGCCAGCGAATCCCCCGTAACGGTCGCAGGCACGGGCCGACTGGCGCGGGTATTTAACGACTTAGGGTGAAGCGGCTGACGGAGTGCCTGTTAACTGCTATCATTTCAACCTATTAGCTTTTAAACGCCTGCGGGCGTTTTTCTTCAGTCGCTGGGGTAAACCTGCGGCATAAGCGGACTCAAGGATAAGGACGAATCAGCAATGAAAAAGACCAATGTTGCCGTAGGTGTCATCATCGCACTGGGCGTAGTCTGGACTGGCGCGGCATGGTTCACCGGCAAGCAGATTGAAAGCCACAGGGATGAGCTGGTGCAGAACGCCAATGCCCAGCTGAATGCTTATGCCCCTAACAGCCGACTGAAGATCAGCTATCAGGACTATCAGCGCGGCGTGTTCAGCAGCAAAGTGAATCTGGTGATTCAGGCCAACTCGCAGACGGAAGATAATCCCCTGCTGAAACCAGGCCAGAGCATCATCCTGAACGAAACCATCGATCATGGCCCTTTCCCCTTTGCTCAGCTGAAGCATTTCAATCTGATCCCGAGCATGGCGTCGGTTCATACCGAACTGGCTAACACCGATGCGGTGAAAAAGTTGTTTGAGTTGACCGGCAACAAGTCGCTGATTAACGCCGATACCCGTATCGGCTACAGCGGTGCCACCGATACGGCGCTGCGCGTTCTGCCGGTTGATTATCAGAATGCGCAAAGCGGCGAGCGTCTGGCCACCAATGGGGGCACCTTCAACGTCAGCGCGGATAACAAAGGCGACAAAGTGTCGCTGGACAGTGATGTTGATAGCCTCGCGCTGACCAGTAAAAATGAGATGGGCCAGCCGGTGCTGTTCACCATTAATGGTCTGAAGCTGAGCGGTAACACCCATCTCAGCCCGGAAGGCGTGCGTATTGGCAACCAGTCAGTGGATATTGAGAAGGTCAATGCCAGCATCAATGGTCAGGACGCCCTGACGCTGCACAAAATGAAAGGCACCTCCTCTTTCGATAACAGCGCCGGTAAGATTGGCGGCAATATCGACTACAAAGTTGAAGGCATTCAGCTGCAGAAGCAGGATTTTGGTCAGGCAGCGCTGAAGATGAAACTGTCACAGTTTGATGCGCAGGCGGTAAAAGCCTTCTCCGATCGTTACAACGCGCAGATGCAGGAACTGCTGAGCCAGCCTGGCGTCGCGGAAGATCCTATCCGCTACCAGGCGGGTGTGCATCAGATTCTGATGAGCAACCTGCCGATGCTGCTGAAGGGCTCACCTGCGATCAGTATCGCCCCGCTGAGCTGGAAAAATGATAAAGGTGAAAGCACCTTTAACCTGAACGCTAATTTCAACGATCCCTCTGCGGTGACCGGCGAAGCCCAGACACTCAGCGCCATGGTTGATCGGGTACTGAAGAGTCTGGACAGCAAGCTGGTCATCAATATGCCAATGGCGACCGAAACCATGCATAAAGTGGGACTGGCTGAAGGATATCAGGCCGATGACGCACAGAAGCTGGCAGATCAGCAGGTGAAAGGACTGGCGGCGATGGGTCAGATGTTCCGCCTGACCCAGCAGCAGGATAACAATATCGTCACCAGCCTGCAGTATACCAACGGTCAGGTGAACATGAACGGCGACAAAATGACGCTGGAGCAGTTCCTCTCCCGCTATATGCTGGGTATGCCGACCAGCGAAGGGATGCCGCAGTAATTCTCTACTTTTCTTTTAAAGGCGACCTCCGGGTCGCCTTTTTTATGCCGAGCCGCGAATAACCAGCTGCGGCGGCATAATCACGTTCTGCCGGGCGGCATCGGGTTGCGCTATCCGTTGCAGGATACGCTCAGCTGCCACACGGCCAATCTCCCGGGCTGAACTGGTGACAAACGTCAGCGGCGGATCGGTCAGTTCCGCCTGCGGTTCATCGCCAAAGCCCATCAGAGCCAGTTGCTGATCGTAATAGCTGTCGACTGCACCCCGGGCGAATGTTCGCCCGGTGCGCAACAGCCCAAAATAGCATCCCAGCGCGGTAGTGGCGTTATAGGCCAGCACGGCAGTCAGCCGCGGATGGTGCTGAAACAGCTGTACCGCGGCGTCAGCCGCCTCTTTTTGCGTGTTACCGCATTCAATAATCCACTCCGGCCGGAACGGCAGCCCATATTGCAGCAGGGTGGCGCAGTAGCCGCCAAGACGTTCTGCCCGGGTCAGTGATGCGCTATGGCCGCCCAGCCAGGCAATGCGCTGATGCCCCTGACGAATCAGGTATTCTGTGGCCAGACGCGCAGCCTGAGCATTATCGGGGCGGATAGCGTCCACCTCCTCCAGGCTACTGGCGCGCGCGGCACAGACTAAGGCCATATTCACCTCTCTGGCCCGTGTCACAATCTGGCTGGCCTTATCGGCACCGCCTCCCAGCACCACGCCATCCACTCCCTGAGCGACCAGTGACTCAAAGCAGCGATGCAGATGCTGTCCCTGGGCGCCGCTCTGCGTCAGGAACAGCAATTTGCCCTGCTTCTCCAGCGCTTCACTCAGACCTGCCGTCATTTCGGCATAAAATGGCTTGCTGAGATCGCGGACGATCAAGCCAATCACGCCACTCTCACCCCCGCGCAGCATGGTTGCCGAACGGTTACGTACGAAACCGAGTTGCTCAATGGCCTCGTTCACGCGCGCCATGGTGGCCGCAGAGATCCGTCCTTTGCCGGATAACACCAGCGATACCGTGGTCACCGACACGCCCGCCGCCGCCGCAACATCATTGATGGTGATTTTACTCATCAGATTACTCAACTGAACTACAGCATTAGAAAACAAGGTAAAACGTTACACCTTATGACGTCAGAATTATATCGTCCATGACCTGAAGAGTGTGATTCAGCGCGCATAAGATCCAGGTAAAACGTTTTATCATCCCGCCACTTCACTCAGTGGTCCGTTTATCCAGGAGCGTTCATGTCACCCTCTCACCAAAAAATGTCCGTCTGGGAATTTTTCCAGAGTCTTGGGAAAACCTTTATGCTGCCGGTTGCCCTGCTTTCCTTCTGCGGCATCATGCTCGGGATTGGCAGTTCGCTGAGCAGTCGTGATGTCCTGACCCTGTTACCTGTGCTGGATCACCCCTGGCTGCAATATCTGTTTCTCTGGATGGCCAAACTCGGATCTTTCGCCTTTAGCTATCTGCCGGTGATGTTCGCCATTGCGATTCCGCTGGGTATGGCGCGCGAGAACAAGGGCGTGGCAGCTTTTGCCGGCTTTGTGGGTTATGCCGTGCTAAACCTCAGCATCAACTTCTGGCTCAATATCCACGGCATTCTGCCAACCACCGATGCCGCCGTGCTGAAAGCTAACAACGTTCAGCCGATCCTGGGGATCCCGTCGATCGATACCGGCATTCTGGGCGCGGTCATTGTGGGTATTGTGGTGTTCTGGCTGCATGAGCGCTTTCATAACATCCGACTGCCCGATGCGCTGGCCTTCTTTGGCGGCACCCGGTTTGTGCCGATTATCACCACGCTGGTGATTGGTTTACTGGGACTGGTCGTCCCGCTAATCTGGCCTTTTTTCGCACGGGGCATCACCGGATTAGGCTGGATGATTAACAGCGCGGGTGATTTTGGCCCGATGATCTTTGGTACCGGCGAACGTCTGCTGCTGCCGTTTGGCCTGCAGCATATTCTGGTCGCCATCATGCGCTTTACCGATGCAGGCGGCACACTGGATGTGTGTGGCAAGAGCGTGAGCGGTGCCTTAACCATTTTCCAGGCGCAGCTCGCCTGCCCGGAAACCCACGGTTTTGCTGAAAGCGCGACCCGCTTCCTGTCACAGGGTAAAATGCCTGCGTTCCTGGGTGGCCTGCCAGGTGCTGCCCTGGCCATCTATCACTGCGCCCGCCCGGAGAATCGTCATAAGATCAAAGGCCTGTTGATCTCCGGCGTGGTGGCCTGCGTGGTTGGCGGCACCACCGAACCTATCGAATTCCTGTTTCTGTTTGTCGCCCCGTTCCTCTATCTGATCCACGCCCTGCTGACCGGCGTTGGCTTCAGCATCATGGCGATACTGGGCGTCACTATCGGCAATACAGACGGCAATATCATCGACTTTGTGGTGTTTGGTGTGCTGCACGGGCTGTCGACCAAATGGTACTGGGTACCCGTTGTCGCAGCGATATGGTTTGTCGGTTACTACCTGATTTTCCGTTTCGCCATTCTGCACTTCAATATCAAAACACCGGGCCGCGAAGTGGAAAGTGCCAGTGCGGTTGCGCAGCAGGTCAGCAATGCCGGTAAAGGCAAATCTGGCTATAACTCACCAGCTATTCTCGCGGCACTTGGCGGCGTGGAGAATATTACCTCGCTGGATAATTGTCTGACGCGTCTGCGTCTGACCCTGGCGGATATGAGTAAAGTGGATGATGCGGCGCTGAAAGCCAACGGCGCGATAGGTGTGGTCCATCTTAATCAGACCAGCCTGCAGGTGGTTATTGGTCCACAGGTGCAGTCGGTGAAAGATGAACTGTCACACCTGATGAATGTCCCTGCCTGATGTGCCGGAGCCGATAATGTTTAACTTTGACGAAGTCATCGATCGCCGCGGCAGCTGGTCTACCCAGTGGGATTTTGTGGCTGACCGCTTTGGCGTCCCCGATCTGCTGCCGTTTACTATTTCGGATATGGACTTCAGAACCGCGCCAGCGGTTCAGCAGGCGCTGGCCCAGCGCGTAGCACACGGCGTGTTGGGTTACAGTCGCTGGCAGCATGATGATTTTCTTTCCGCCTGCTGCCACTGGATGTCCAGCCGTTTCGGCTACCAGCCCGATGCTGACACGCTGGTTTATGGACCCTCGGTGATCTATATGGTGGCGCAGATGCTGCGCCGCTGGAGCAACCCGGATGATGAAGTGGTGCTCCACACCCCCGCCTACGATGCTTTTTATAAAACGGTACGCGGCAATCAGCGACAGGTGCTGGAGATGCCGCTGCAGCGGGATAACGGTAGCTGGCGATGTGATATGGCCGCGCTGGAGACGCGGCTGGCGCGCCCGCGCTGCAAAATCCTGTTGCTCTGCAGCCCGCACAATCCCACCGGCAAAGTGTGGACAGCAGCTGAGCTGCAACAGATGGCGGCGCTCTGCGATCGTCACGGCGTGCGGGTGATCAGCGATGAAATCCATATGGATATGATAGTGGGTAATCAGCCCCATACTCCGTGGGCCAGCGTGGCGCGCAGTGACTGGGCGCTGTTTACCTCGGCGTCGAAAAGCTTCAACGTGCCGGGACTGACCGGTGCGTGGGGAATTATCCCGGATGCGGCAGACAGAGCCGCCTGGTTTCAGGCGCTGAAAAATGCTGACGGCCTTTCTTCTCCGGCCGTGCTGGCCGTCACGGCACACGTTGCCGCCTACCGTCAGGGCGCACCCTGGCTGGATGCCCTGCGCAGCTATCTTTATGATAATTTCACACTGGTTGCCAATCGGCTTAACGCTGAGTTTCCCGCACTTGACTGGCACATTCCCGAGGCGACCTATCTCGCCTGGATCGATATCAATCCGCTGGGCACTCCTGAAGAGGCCCTGCAACAGGCGCTGATCCAGCAACGGGTCGCAATTATGCCCGGATCGACCTACGGTGATGCAGGCAAAGGGTTTTTGCGTCTTAACGTTGGCTGTCCGCGCAGCAAAGTTGATGAGGGCGTTTCACGCCTGATTGCGGCGATCCATCAGTTGCAGGGCTGACATTAACCGGCGAGGCAACCATTGCTCGCCGGTTATGTGTAATTAAGCAGCATCCGGCGCGGCTGTTGCGCAAATAGCTGGCGCTGTTGCGCAAGATATTTTTATAATGCTCTGCACTTCACCGACAACTGAGCGAGTGCGCCATGATCGATTCTAAAATTCCTCTGACTGATATTCACCGCCACCTTGATGGCAACATCCGTGCACAAACCATTCTCGATTTAGGTCGCCAGTTTAACCTCGCCCTGCCTGCTTCCACGCTGGAGACGCTGCGTCCACATGTGCAGGTCGGCCAGAATGAGCCTGACCTGGTGAGCTTCCTGCAGAAGCTCGACTGGGGTGTAAAAGTGCTGGGTGATCTGGATGCCTGCCGCCGGATCGCGCAGGAGAATGTCGAAGATGCCGCCCGCGCGGGCATTCACTATGCTGAACTGCGTTTTTCCCCTGGTTATATGGCGATGACCCACAACCTGCCGATTGCCGGTGTGGTTGAAGCGGTAATTGATGGCGTGCGCGCAGGCCGTCAGCAGCACGATATCGACGTGCGTCTGATCGGTATTATGAGCCGTACCTTTGGCGAAGATGCCTGCCTCAGCGAACTGGAAGGTTTGCTTGCCCATCGCGATCACATCACCGCGGTCGATCTGGCGGGTGATGAGCTGGGCTTCCCGGGCAGCGAGTTCCTGAGCCACTTTACCCAGGCGCGCGATGCCGGTTTCCGCGTGACCGTCCATGCGGGCGAAGCAGCCGGACCCGAGAGCATCTGGCAGGCGATTCGGGAGCTGGGTGCAGAACGTATCGGTCACGGCGTGAAAGCGATTGAAGATCGCGCGCTGATGGATTTCCTGGCGGAGCACCGTATTGGTATTGAATCCTGCCTGACCTCCAATATCCAGACCAGCACCGTGCCATCACTGGCGCAGCATCCGCTGAAGACCTTCCTGGAGCATGGCATTCTGGCGACGATCAACACGGATGATCCGGCGGTTCAGGGCATTGAACTGGCGCATGAGTATCATCACGCCGCTCCGGCTGCCGGTCTGAGCGCGGCGCAGATCCGTCAGGCGCAGGAAAATGGTCTGACGATTGCGTTCCTTAGCGAAGCAGAGAAAGCGGCTCTTCGCGCACGGGTGCAGTAATCCTGAAGCGTAGCGACAAAAAACGGCCCGGATATCCGGCCCGTTTTTATGGTAACGAGGTATAGATCTTTTCGCTGTGGGACCGAGCCTGCGCAGAGACTACGGTCAGATCGGAAAGACGCAAAAGCCGTCATCCGTGACACGCTCGGCCCACGCAATTACGCACCTCATCCCTGAGGTGCGCCCGTACCGGGCCAACGCGTTGCGTTGTTCAAAAACGCTCCCGGCGTTTTTGTCCATGGCGTGGGACGCTTTCCTCTTCTGACCCTGTTCCCTGCACGTTAAGTTAGTTAGTTGCGGCCAGAATCGTTCTGAGTGGGTTGTGGCAGCAGAGTGACGGGCCGGATATCCGGCCCGTTTCGCTTTTTTACTTATTGCGTTTTAAGCACCGACCGATTAAACGCGCTTTAGCGACATCGTCTGGCGTTTCTCGGCGGATTGCAGACCTAACTCGATCAGTTCCATCACATGAATCGCCTCTTCCGCTGTCACCGGATTGTTACCACGTCCGGCAATCGCATCGCGGATACCCGCATAGTAAGCGGGATAGTTGCCTGGCTGGGTCAGCTGGGTCGTTTCGGTCAGGGAATCTCCGTCAACCAGCGTCAGAGTGCCATCACGCATGTCATAGCCCCAGTCTTCCTGCGGCGGGAAATCACCTGACTTCAGGCGATCTTCCTGCGGATCAAGACCATATTTGACGTAACTGCCGCGCGTGCCGTGGACGGTATAACGGGCAGATTCTGCCGCTACCAGCATGCTGGCGTGCAGCACGACACGGCGCTGCGGATAAGTCAGCGTCGCGTGGAAGTAGTCGGTGGTCTGCGCGCCCGGACGCATCTCGGCCAGATCAACCGTGATAGCGACCGGCGGGCCAAACAGCTGCAGCGCCTGGTCCAGCAGATGCGGCCCCAGGTCATACCAGATTCCGCTGCCTGCGCCTTTCATTTCACGCCAGCGATTACGCACTTCCAGACGGAAGCGGTCAAAGTGCGATTCGAAGTAGCGTACTTCACCCAGCGTACCGGCCTCAATCAGCGATTTCAGCGTCAGGAAGTCACTGTCCCAGCGGCGGTTGTGGAACACCGACAGCAGCAGCCCTTTGGCTTTCGCCAGCGCATCCAGTTCACGTGCCTGTGACAACGTCACGGTGAAAGGCTTATCGACCACCACATGTTTACCAGCGTTCAGCGCTGCTTTTGCCAGCGGGAAGTGCGTGTCGTTCGGGGTAGGAATAACAATCAGTTGCAGCGTCGGGTCGTCCAGCAGCGCCTGAGGGTCGGCCACCACCTTAACGGCAGGCCAGTCGGCGTGGACTTTGCTGGCGTCGCTACTGGAAATGGCTGCCAGTTCGACGTCTGGCGTCCCCGCAATCAGCGGGGCGTGAAACGTTTTACTGGCAAAACCGTAGCCGATCAGACCAACACGTAATTTATCGCTCATTTGGATTCCTCTCAGAGCCTGATTGACCAGGCTCTTAGTTGATAACCTGATTGATTTAAGACTATTAACCAAATGACGACAAGCCGGAATTCCCCGAAAAAACTAAGAGATAGCACTTCGCGCCAGCGGCCAGGCGGTCTGAGCGGCCAGGCTGTCGTGCGCATCCTGATTACGGCGGCGGAAGTCGCTGGGACTGACGCCGACCCGCTTGCGGAACACCCGCGAGAAGTAGAGCTGATCGTCATAGCCCACTTCACGTCCTACCGAGGCGATCGGTTCCTGGGTGGTCTGCAGCAGCAGTTTCGCGCGGATTACACGCTGATCTTCACGCCAGCGCAGCAGGTTCACACCCATCTGCTCGCGGAACAGGTGCGCCAGCCGCGACGGCGACAGACAGACGTGGCGCGCCACCTCTTCAATCTTAACCTCGCTGGCGAGATGGTTGGTGACGTACTGGCAGGCTTCAATCACGCGCGGATCGCGAATTAACTGATGGCTACGAGGATCTTCTTCAACGGCGCGCAGCAGCAGCCGTTCCAGCAGGTTCATCGCCAGCTCTTCTGCAAAGCGACGGCCCGAATTGTGGGTCTGTTCGATACTGGCAAACAGGCGATCAAATTCGCCGCGCAGCGATTCAGGCAGCAGCAGTCGTCCCACGCCCTCCTGCTCATCCTGCCAGCGTAGCCAGTCGTGCCAGTAGGCGCGCGGACGGAAATAGACCCAGCGGTGAAACCACTGCGGGCTGTCCGGCGCGCGACCATAATAGTGAGCCGTTTTCGGCTGAAACAGCAGCATTTCGCCAGGTTCGCAGTCAAATGCCCGCTCGCCGTCAAATACCCGCCCTTTACCTTTGATAGTGAGATTCAGAATGTAACCTTTCATGCCGTGCGGGCGATCGATAAAGAAATCGAGCGGACCATCGGCGGTGATCGGCGTCAGCCCCGCCACCAGCCAGGCATTGAATGAATAGCCCGGCAACAAGGGGTTTTGCTGCTCGGCCGGTAATTCGCGGTGATACATAGCGTCCTCACTCAGTCTGTTATTGTTCGGATAGCCCGCAGAGGCTTCTGCCTCTGCGGACCAACGGCTCGCTCAATCAGGCTTTTTTCTGTTTGTAACGGTCAAAAATCACCGCAGCTAACAGTATCAGACCGCGTACCACATACTGTGAGAATGGCGAGATATTCAATAAATTCATCGCATTCTCTACCGTGCCGAGGATCAGCACCCCTGCCACCACATAGGAGATTTTACCGATGCCGCCCTTCAGCGAAACGCCACCCAGCACGCAGGCAGAAATCACCACCAGCTCATAGCCGATGGAGGTCATTGGCTGGCCGCTGGTCATACGTGACGCCAGGATGATGCCCGCCGCCGCTGAAACCAGACCGGAGAGGATAAAGATGATGATGCGGGTGCGCACCACCGGCACACCGGCCAGACGTGCTGCTTCTTCATTGCCGCCAATTGCCAGGGTGTTACGGCCAAAGGTGGTTTTGTTGAGCAGGAAGCCGAAGATCAGCATCGTAGCCAGGGTCAGCCAGATGGGCGCAGGCACGCCAAGCCAGTTGGCAAAGCCCAGTTCAAAGAAGCGCTCATCTTCGATACCGACCGCTTTACCGTCAGAGAAGATATAGGCCAGCCCGCGGACAATCTGCATGGTCGCCAGCGTGGTGATCAGCGCATTGATCTTGAGGCGGGCAATCACAAAGCCGTTGATAAAGCCGGTGATCATACCGAGTACCAGACCGGCACCCACGCCAATCCACAGGCTTTCGGTCATGTTAATCACCACGGCGGTAACCACACCCGCACAGGCGATGACGGAAGCGACCGACAGGTCAAAATCACCGGAGGCCAGACAGAACAGCATGCCGCAGGCGACCATGCCGGACATCGACATTGCCAGCCCTAAGCCTTTCATATTGATAAACGAGCCGAAGTTCGGCACAAAGATCGCACAGACAATAAACAGCAGTGCAAATACCACCAGCATGCCGAAGTTGTCCCAGATGCGACCTAACTGCAGGCCGCCGCGTGAAGCGGGCTGCGGCGTATTTGAGGTCGTGGATGAAGCCATGATGATCTCCTGTCAGGCCACGGCGGCCGCTTGAGTGGTTTTGGGCATCGCCAGGCTCAGCGTCTGCTGCTCCGTGGCGTCGTCGTGTAGCAGTTCACCGGCAATGGCACCTTCGCGCATCACCACGATGCGATCGGCCAGGCCCATCACTTCCGGTAAATCGCTGGAGGCGAACAGCACCGCAATGCCCCGGTTCGCCAGCTGATAAATCAGGTTATAGATTTCATGCTTGGCACCGACATCGATACCGCGCGTTGGCTCATCCAGCAGGATCACTTTCATATCCTCTGACAGCCAGCGTCCCAGAATCGCCTTCTGCTGGTTGCCGCCGGAAAGGTTCATGATCAGCTGATCGGCGCTGGGCGTTTTGATGTTCAGCGAGCGGATATGGCTGTCGGCATTTTTATTTTCCCAGCCGTTTTTAATCAGGCAGCCAATAGTCAGGTTATGACGACGGGCGCTGATGTTGATGTTGTCGCGCACCGAATGCACCGGAATAATGCCCTCGGCTTTGCGATCTTCCGGGCAGAGCATGATGCCCGCACGGATGGCATCGATCGGCTCCCGTAGCGGCAGCGGTTTGCCGTCCAGAATCACCTGACCGCCGCGCAGACGCGTGCCGCCAAACAGCCCTTTCAGCAGTTCACTGCGACCGGCACCGACCAGGCCAAACAGGCCGACGATTTCACCGGCATGGACTTTCAGCGAAATCGGCGTCCGCACGCCCTTCGCTTCGACCTTGTCCAGCTCCAGCCGCACCGCGCCTTTAGCTCGCGGTGAATAGCCATAAATATCGCCGAGGTTTCGTCCCACCATCGCCTGCACCAGATCGTCGTGATGGGTGTTAGCCATATCGGTAAACGTCCGCACGTAGCGGCCATCTTTAAAGACGGTGATGGCATCGCTGAGGGCGAAGATCTCCTCCATGCGGTGTGAAACGTAGAGCACCACCCGGCCCTCCTCACGGAGCTGACGGATGACGCGGAACAGGTTGTCGATTTCACGCGCTGAAAGTGAGCTGGTTGGCTCATCAAAGGCGATAATACGCGCGTTACGCGCCAGCGCTTTGGCAATCTCCACCATCTGCCACTGCCCCAGCGACAGGTATTTCAGCGGCATATCGGGATCGATATCCATGCCGAGATTTTTCAGTTGCAGGCCCGCCTCAAAACGCATCAGCTTACGGTTGACCAGCCCATGTTTGTGCGGGATCTGACCGAGATAGATGTTCTCTGCCACGCTCATTTCCGGCACCAGATGCAGTTCCTGGTAAATAATGGCGACGCCCGCGTCCAGCGCATCGGTGGTGCGCTGAAAGCTCATCGGCTGGCCTTTAATACGAATCTCACCGCCGCTCGGCTGATAACTGCCGCTGAGTATTTTTAACAGCGTCGATTTGCCTGCGCCGTTCTCGCCCATCAGAGCATGGACTTCACCGCCACGGCAGTCGAAGGAGATATCCTGCAACGCTTTGACGCCAGGGAAGGTTTTACTGATGCCATGAAACGACAGAAATGCTGAATCAGTGTTCATGTTTTTCCTCACTCTTTCGCGCCACCGGCCGGTTATGGCGGGCGGCGCGAAATTGGCTATTAAGGATGCCAGGCGACAAACTGCCTGGCAGGCTCAGGGTTACATCAGTCCTTTTTTCGCCAGTTCAGTTTTGAAGTTGTCACGGGTGATCAGCACCACATCGGTAACTTCGGTGAATTTCGGTGGCTCTTCACCTTTGCTGACCCAGTTGTAAAGCATCTGGCTGCTTTTGTAGCCGTGGATATCCGGGCTTGGCAGCAGCGAGCCGTAGAAGCCGGTCGCCTTCTCTTTCGACAGTTCACTGATGGCATCCACGCCGTTGATGCCGATACCGATGACGTCAGCCGCTTTAAAGCCCTGACCTTCGGTCGCGCGCACGCCGCCCAGCACAGTGTTGTCGTTCATGCCGACAATCAGCCAGTGTTTGACTTCAGGATGCTGAACCAGCAGAGAGTTACCGGCGTCGAACGCGCCAGGGATGTCGTTAGATTTGGTCGGGACCTGGTAGATCTGCGCTGCCGGGAAGCCAGCGGCTTTGATGGCGTCCATGGAGCCGCCGGTACGACGACGAGCGGTGTCGAGTTCGTTGGCGGTAATCGCCATCACGCCGGTGGTTTTCACATCCCAGCCGCGTTTCTGCATCTCTTTATAGAGTTCCTGACCCTGACGCTCACCAATTTTGGTCGCGGCCATCATCACCAGCGGCACGGTATCCATTGGTTTGCCTTTGGCGGTGACGAACTGGTCATCGACCGCGATGACTTTCAGACCGTAGCCACGCGCTTTTGCCATGATGGCAGAGCCGAGTTTCGGATCGGGCGTACAGATAACAAAACCTTTCGCGCCGTTAGCCGCCAGGCTGTCGATGGCATTCAGGGTTTTTTCACCATCCGGCACGGCAATTTTAATGACATCAAAGCCAAGATCTTTGCCCGCTTTGTCGGCGAATTTCCATTCAGTCTGGAACCAGGGTTCCTCTGGTTGCTTGACTAAGAATCCCAGCTTCATGGTCTCGGCGATAGCGGATTGTGACATAACCGCTGCCAGGCCGATGGCCGCGAACGCTTTAGTGAATTTATGCATGATGCTCTCCGGTACCAGGTTATTTTTCGCTGCTAATAACGAATCGGTGTAAACGCTACCAGTTTGTTTTGTTTTGTGGGTACAGCCATAAATCAGTGCGTTAGGCTGGCATGTGCTGACAGACTGTCCAGACGCTGGGCTAGTTTTAGCGGTATTAGCGAAGAAAAATGTAGAGCGGTATCACATCTTAAAATCACGACAAAATGATCCATATATTCAGCAAATTTAACCGGACCTTAACTTTTGCAATGGATCACAAAATCACTGCCGATGACAGAAAAGTGCATATTGTCAGCCAGCGATGACTAACTGATTTCGCGCGCCGAACCCAGGATACAGGAGTTAACTAACTACAGGAGATTCCGATGCGTGCTGGAGCCATCACCCTTGGGCTGGACTTTGGTAGTGATTCGGTGCGTGCGCTGGCCGTGGATTGTCATAGCGGCAAAGAGCTGCAGAGTGCGGTGTTCAGCTATCCGCGCTGGCAACAGGGCTTATACAGCGATCCGCACACTAACCGTTTTCGTCACCATCCACAGGATTACATCGACGCCATGGAGCAGGCGCTGCTCGGCGTGCTGAATGCACTGAGTGAAGATCAGCGCAACGCCGTGGTCGGCATTGGTGTTGACAGCACCGGTTCGACCCCTGCCCCTATTGACCGCGACGGCAACGTGCTGGCGCTGCGTCCGGAGTTCGCCGACAACCCCAACGCGATGTTTGTGTTGTGGAAAGATCACACCGCTATAGAAGAAGCGGAAGAGATCAATCAGCTGTGCCACAGCGGCCGCTTCCAGGATTACAGCCGCTATATTGGCGGAATTTACTCCTCAGAGTGGTTCTGGGCGAAGATTCTGCACGTGTCGCGTGAAGATGCGGCCGTGCGTGACGCCGCTGTCTCCTGGGTCGAGCTGTGCGACTGGGTGCCAGCCCTGTTAAGCGGCACCACCGCACCTGACAAATTGCGTCGGGGCCGCTGTGCGGCCGGGCACAAGGCGCTGTGGCACGGCGACTGGAA
Source organism: Calliopum simillimum (assembly GCA_951812925.1). NCBI lineage: Eukaryota > Metazoa > Arthropoda > Insecta > Diptera > Lauxaniidae > Calliopum > Calliopum simillimum. The sequence goes on along the minus strand of CATOTO010000049.1, from coordinate 30,335 downwards.
CGGTCTGCCCGATGTCGATTTTCTCAATGCGCTGGACCCGCTGTTGACGCAACAGCTCGACTCTCCCCTGTTTACCGATACCTGGACCGCTGATCTGCCTGTCGGCACGCTTAGCCCTGAATGGGCGCAGCGTCTTGGCCTGACGCAAACCGTGACGCTCTCGGGTGGCGCATTTGACTGTCATATGGGCGCGGTCGGTGGCGGTGCCAAACCCTATACGCTGGTGAAAGTGATCGGCACCTCAACCTGCGACATCCTGATTGCGGATACCGAAAAGGTCGGCGATCGCGACATCAAAGGCATCTGTGGTCAGGTCGATGGCAGCGTAATGCCAGGCGCTATCGGGCTGGAGGCGGGTCAGTCTGCCTTTGGTGATATCTATGCCTGGTTCAGCCGTTTACTGGGCTGGCCGCTGCAGCTGGCGGCGGCGCAGCATCCGGAGCTGAAGCCTCAGCTGGCTGAGATGCAAAAGAGTCTGATTAAAGATCTGACCGAGGCCTGGGCCGCAAACCCGCAGCTCGACCATCTGCCGGTGGTGCTGGACTGGTTTAACGGTCGCCGCACGCCAAATGCTAATCAGCGGCTGAAAGGGGTGATTACCGACCTCAATCTGGGCACCGATGCCCCCGCCCTGTTTGGTGGTCTGGTCGCCGCCACCGCATTTGGCGCACGCGCAATTATGGAGTGCTTCGAACAGCAGCAGATCCCGGTCGAGAGCATTCTGACCCTGGGCGGCATCGCGCGGAAATCCCCGGCGATTATGCAGGCCTGCTGCGATGTGATGAACCGCCCACTGGATATCGTCGCCTCTGACGAGTGCTGTGCGCTGGGTGCGGCCATTTTCGCCGCCGTCGCCGCCGGTGTGCATGCCAGCGTTCCCGACGCCCAGCAGGTGATGGCCAGCCCGATTGCCGTGACGCTGCAGCCCGATCCGGCGCGCGTCGCCCGCTATCAACAACTTTATCAACGCTATCAACAATGGTGCGTGGCGGCTGAACCGCAATACGCCGCACGCCCCGCTTCCGCTAAGAGCCTATCCCAGTAGGCGTAATTGTTGCAGGCAGTCTGGACACGGACAGCGCGGAACAATCCGTAGTACACGGAGTACGTGAGGATTACTCGCTACGCTCGCCCTTTCAGGGCCGCCCTGACGGGCGTTCAGGTTGCTAAAGCAGCCTGTGTGAGCACTGCCCAGGTTCAGACTGACAAATAAAATAGCCTATTGAGGTAGGCTCAAAGTAAAGGAGTGATTTTATGGAACAGTCAAACAGCTACAGCGTGTGGTTTGTCATCGGCACGCAGCACCTCTACGGGGCGGAGACGTTACGCCAGGTTGAACAGAATGCACGTCAGGTGGTAGAGGGTTTAAATCAGGCCGGTTTACCGCTGCGTCTGGAGCTGAAACCGCTGGTTAAGTCACCGGATGAAGCGCTGGCTCTGTGTCGCGATGCCAATTATGACAAGGAGTGCGTCGGTATCATTACCTGGCTGCACACCTTCTCCCCGGCCAAAATGTGGATCGGTGGCCTGAGCGTGCTGAATAAGCCGCTGCTGCAATTCCATACCCAGTTCAATGCGGAGATTCCGTGGGACAGCATGGACATGGACTTTATGAACCTGAACCAGACCGCACACGGCGGCCGCGAGTTCGGTTTCATCGGCGCACGTATGGGCCTGCAGCACAGCGTGGTGACCGGTCACTGGCAGGATAGCGCCAGCCAGCAGCGCCTCGGCAACTGGATGCGTGCAGCACTGACCAAACAGGCCAGTCAGCAGCTGAAAGTCGCGCGTTTTGGCGACAACATGCGTGAAGTGGCCGTGACCGAAGGCGATAAAGTCGCCGCGCAGATTCAGTTCGGTTATTCGGTGAATGGCTGGGGCGTCGGCGATCTGGTTGAGGTGATCAATGGCGTCAGCGATAGCGACGTGAATGCGCTGGTCGACGAATATGAAAGCCTGTATCGCTTTACCGATGTTGCCGCTTCCGGCGGCGAAAAGCGTCAGAACGTGCTGGATGCCGCACGCATTGAGCTGGGTCTGAAACGTTTCCTGGAAGCGGAAGGCTGCCACGCTTTCACCACCAACTTCCAGACGCTGCACGGCATGACGCAATTGCCAGGCCTGGCGGTTCAGCGTCTGATGGGTCAGGGTTATGGCTTCGCAGGTGAAGGTGACTGGAAGACCGCTGCGCTGCTGCGCATTTTCAAAGTGCTGGCAGGCGATCGCAAAGGTGGCACCTCCTTTATGGAGGATTACACCTATCACTTCTCACCCGGTAACGATCTGGTTCTCGGCTCGCATATGCTGGAGGTCTGCCCGTCGATTGCCATTGAAGAGAAGCCATTGATCGATGTGCAGTTCCTGGGCATTGGTGATAAAGCCGACCCGGCGCGCATGATTTTCTCAACACCAGCGGGTCGCGCGATTAACGCCAGCGTAATTGATATGGGTGATCGTTTCCGTCTGCTGGTTAACGTGGTGGATGCTATCGAACAGCCGAAACCGCTGCCGAAGTTGCCGGTTGCGCGCGCACTGTGGAAAGCCCAGCCGTCACTGGCAACGGCCTCCGAAGCGTGGATTCTGGGCGGCGGCGCGCACCATACGGTGTTCAGCCAGGCGCTGACGCTGGATGATATGTATCTGTACGGTGAGATGAACGATATCGAAGTGCTGGTGATTGATGAGCACACGCGTTTACCTGCGTTTAAAGACGCACTGCGCTGGAACGAAGCGTATTACCGTTTGAAACGTTAATAACTAAAGGGCGCTGTTCAATTTTTTAATTAACAGCGCTCTTAAGTAAGTTAATGAAACGGCCGACGCAGGAATATGCGGCATCGTTTTTTAATAAATACTGTGCTATTCAGTCGGGAATTGAAAATCCCATGCGGCGAACACCTTAATTCACTGCTCGTTATCTACCCCTTATTAATACTTTCTCGCATGTTTTTAAAAGCAATGATCAAGCCCAACCGGGAAAGAAAGGTATGCCTGAAAAGCAAAGCGTCCACGCCAGGGATGGCGTGGCCGATCCGCATGGATGCGGGAATACTTTGCGTTCAGGCATACCTTTCCTGACCTCTCTCATCAGCCAACAGCAATTTGTATTAATCCGCCATCAATAGAAATATCCACTGTCCTGCTTCTTGAAGCGATGCATTAGCCCAACCGGGAAGGAAAGGTATGCCTGAAGAGCAAAGCGTCCGCGCCAGGGATGGCGCGGCCGATCCGCATGGATGCGGGAATCCTTTGCGATCAGGCATACCTTTCCTGACCTTTCTCATCAGCCAACAGCAATTTGTATTAATCCACCATCAATAGAAATATCCACTGTCCTGCTTCTTAAAGCGATGCATCAGCCCAACCGGGAAGGAAAGGTATGCCTGAAGAGCAAAGCGTCCGCGCCAGGGAGGGCGCGGCCGATCCGCATGGATGCGGGAATCCTTTGCGATCAGGCATACCTTTCCTGACCTTGCACCTAAATCCAATAGCGATTGTTTTTACTGTCATACATAAGAGAACCTAAGTCTTTGCTATAACTTAACCCTTTCATGAACTTGCACTTTCCCCCACCAGCCTGTATTGCTTGTAGCCTGACAAAACAAAGGTCGCCAGCGCCATGCACATTGCCGAGCTAAACCAACATCCCGGCTATGCCGGACAAACTGCACAACTGTTGCACACTGAATGGTCACATCTTCCTGCATGGTCTCACCCGCCTGCCATCCTTGAGCGTTTAAAACAGCGCAATCAGAAACCTTCGGCAGAATTTACTCTTATTGCCACACCGGATGGCGAAACGGTGGTCGCGACCTGTAGCGTCATTCGCTATGAACTGGATGACATTCCGGCACGAGAATTCTGGATTGGTGAGGTGGTGACGGACAAGGCATTCCGGGGTCAGGGCGTGGCAAAAGCGTTGATACAGCAGGCGATTGCGCGAGCCAGACAACAGCAGATGGGTGAACTGTGGCTCTATACACCCGATCAACAGGCGTACTATCAGCGTTCAGGATGGCAGGCGGTGGAACAGCGGCAAATCGCGGGTGAAGAAGTCACGGTCATGGTGCTGCGCCTTGCGCAGTAAAAGGCGGCTCCTGCGAGCCGCCATTGACCGGAGTACTGAAGAACTCAGGAAGGTAATCGCTTAACGGGCGCGTTCTGCTGACGATCCCAGATGACCGTCAGTAACCGCTGCAGGGCGATAAACGCAAACAGCAGAATTCCGATGGCGATCTTGGTCCACCAGGAACTCAGCGTACCGTCGAAGTTAATCCAGGTCTGAATCAGCCCCTGAATCAACACACCGAACAGCGTGCCCAAAACTGTACCCACACCACCCGACAGCAGCGTGCCGCCAATCACCACTGACGCGATCGCATCCAGCTCTACACCCAGCCCTGCCAGCGCATAACCTGCCGAGGTATAAATTGAGAACACGATCCCGGCCAGCGTCGCCAGCGTGGTGGAAAGCATATAAATCTTAATGGTGGTCGCGCGGGTCGAAACGCCCATCAGCTGGGCGGATGTCATATTGCCACCGATGGCGTAAACCCGGTTACCAAAGCGCGTGCGGTGCGCCAGAATAATCCCGCCAAACACCACCACCAGCATAATCACCGCCAGCAGGCTGAGACGCCCACCGCCCGGCACTTTCCACGCCAGACTGGAAAGCATGCTGTAGAACGGATGATCGATAGGAATTGAGTTCTCCGACACCAGATAACTGCATCCGCGCAGGAAAAACATCCCCGCCAGAGTAATGATAAATGCCGGGATCTTCAGCGCATCGATCAGCCAGCCCATCATGGCCCCGAACAGCGCGCCCAGCGACAGAATCAGCGCAAAGGCCAGCAAGGGATCGATATGAAAATCACCGATCGCCCGGGCAAGAAACACGCCGGTAAAGGCGATCACGGCACCCACAGACAGATCGATACCGCCCGATAAAATCACGAAGGTCATGCCGACGGCGATAATCCCAAGAAAAGCATTATCGGTCAGGATATTGCAGATTACCCGGGTGGAGGCAAAGCCCGGAAACTGACTCAGACAAAACAGGTAACCCGCCACAAACACCAGCAAGGTGATCATCAGCGGAAGATGACGTTTAATCATGTCGGGCGTCTCCGTTTCAACATCGCAATAAACCGTGGTGACTGCAGCAACAGCACGCACATCACCACCACCGCTTTCACCACCTGATTCAGCTCAGGCGGGAAGCCGGAGAGCAAAATCCCGGTATTCATCGACTGAATAATCAGCGCACCGATCAGCGACAACACCAGATTAAAGCGGCCACCCATCAGCGACGCACCGCCAATCACCACGGCGAGAATCGCATCCAGCTCCAGCCATAATCCGGCGTTATTGGCATCCGCACCGCGAATATCTGCCGCGACGATCAGTCCCGCAACAGCGGCACAAACGCCACTTATGGCGTAGGTTGACATCACCACCAGCCAGCCTGTCACACCCGCGTTACGGGCCGCGCGCAGATTAATCCCCACAGCTTCGATAAACAGACCCAGCGCGGTTTTGCGCGTCAGCAACCAGACCGCCAGCGCTACCACCAGCGTGATCCAGACCGGGACCGGCAACATCCACAGCGAGCCGTTACCAAACCAGCCAAGACTGTCACTGTCGAACGTCACAATCTGCCCCTGCGTAATCAGCTGAGCGATTCCGCGCCCGGCGACCATCAGAATCAGCGTGGCAACAAATGGCTGAATACGCAGCAACGCCACCAGCACGCCATTCCATACGCCACAGGCTAAACCGGTTCCCAGCGTGCAGAGAATAATAAACGGCACACCATGTCCGGCTACGGTCAATGTCGCAGCCGTCGCGCCTGCGATCGCCATCACCGCACCCACGGAAAGATCGATGCCGCCGGTGGCGATCACCAGCGTCATCCCAATCGCCAGCAGGGCAACCGGTGCCGCACGGTTAAGAATATCGATCGGACTGCCGAACAGACGCCCATCCTGCAGATGCACGGCAAAAAAGTTATTGGCCACCAGACTGTCAATCAACAGCACCAACAGCAGCGCGGCGATTTGCGGCATCCCTGGCGGGAGTTTCAGCTTACGACGTGGCGTTTTTTCAGATGTCATAGGGGACTCAAGCATGTTTTACCCCTCCGTCCGCGATAGCATTGACGATCGACGCTACCGAAAGCTGCTCCAGCGGAATTTCTGCCACCTGCTTCAGATCGCGCATAATCAACACCCGATCGGCATAACCGACCAGCTCTTCGAGTTCAGAGGAGATCACCAGCAGCGCCAGACCATCGGCGCACAGGGATTCAATTAAACGGATAATCTCGGCGTGCGCGCCCACATCAATGCCGCGCGTCGGTTCGTCGAGGATTAAAAACTGCGGTTTGGTCACCAGCCAGCGCGACAGCAGCACCTTCTGCTGGTTGCCGCCCGATAACAGCTCCACAGGCTGCTCTGCATGCGGCGTACGAATACCCAGACTCTTGATAAAACGATCGGCAATCGCCTGCTGCTCACGCTTCTTAATTGGCCGTAACCAGCCGCGCTGCGCCTGCAACGCCAGAATAATATTTTCACGAACCGAGGCCGCGCCGATAATCCCGTCAGTCTTACGATCTTCCGGGCAAAAACCCATGCCCAGCTGCGAGGCTTTCGCCGGATTAGTAATGCGCTGCACCTTGCCTTTGATCTTCGCTGTTCCTCGGTCGGCACGACGAATACCAAACAACACCTCGGCGGTTTCGGTGCGGCCCGAACCCAGCAGCCCCGCCAGTCCCACGACTTCGCCTGGACGAACTTCCAGGTTAAAGGGCTCGATGGTGCCTTTCCTGCCGTAATCCTCAAACGACACCACCGGCTGATTGCTGCGCAGCGTGCTGCCCTGCCGCTGCAGCGCCGTCTCCAGCAGTTCGCGACCCAGCATCAGCTTAATCAGCTCAATCTGCGGCAGCGTGGCGGTATCGCGGGTGGCGATAAACTGCCCGTTACGCAGCACGGTAATCCGGTCAGTAATGCGGTACACCTGGTCGAGAAAGTGCGTCACAAAAATCAGGCTCATCCCTTTGGCTTTTAACTGCGCCATCAGGGTAAACAGCATCTCAACCTCGCTGGCATCCAGACTGGCTGTCGGCTCATCCAGGATCAAAACCTGGGCGGAAAGATCGACCGCGCGGCAGATGGCGATAATCTGCTGCATCGCCACCGAGTAGTGGCCCAGCGGACGTGTCACATCGAGGGAAAAACCATAATTCCGCATCAGCGCATCGGCTTCCCGCACCATCCGGCGACGGTCGATCATGCCAAAGCGGCGCGGTTCGCGGCCAATATAGAGGTTATCTGCCACCGACATGTTCGGCAGCATATTTACTTCCTGATAAACGGTGCCGATGCCCATCTCCTGCGCCTGCGCCGTATTATGCGGCGTAATCGGCTCACCATTCAGGGTGATGGTCCCTGCATCACGGCTGTAAACACCGGTCAGCACTTTAATCAGGGTGGATTTGCCGGCACCGTTCTCCCCCAGCAGCGCCATGATCTCCCCTTTACGGATATCAAAGGAAACATTATTCAGCGCTTTGACGCCGGGAAAACCTTTGCTGACGCCGCTGATGGATAACAGCGGTGTTTCATTTTGCGTGGTCATTCTGCTCACTCCGCCTCACGTCATGAAAAACCGCCCCGTAGGGCGGTCTGCGGCTGGTCTGCGGCTGATCGGTGAATCAGTAACCCATGCCTTTTTTGGTATCCAGCTCCTTCTGCGCGTCGGCAGGCAGGAACAGCTTAGATTCGGTCTTGATGACTTTTGGCGGCAGCGTGCCATCTTTCTTGAATTTTTCCAGCGCATCAAACGCCGGGCCAGCCATGTTTGGCGTCAGCTCCACGTTGGCGTTAGCCTCACCCGCCAGCATCGCTTTATAGATATCCGGTACACCATCAATCGAGCCGGTCAGAATATCTTTGCCCGGTTTCAGGCCAGCTTCTTTAATCGCCTGAATGGCACCGATCGCCATATCATCGTTATGCGCGTAAACCATGCAGATATTTTTGCCGTTGTTCTCCGCCTTGATAAAGCTCTCCATCACCTCTTTACCCTTACTGCGGGTAAAGTCACCCGACTGCGAGCGGATCACTTTAATGTTTGGATGGTTGCTGATCGCTTCAGCAAAGCCTTTTTTACGATCGATTGCCACGCTGGCACCCACCGTGCCCTGCAGTTCCACCACGTTACACTGCTTGTCGCCCACGGTTTTCACCAGCCAGTCGCCAATCAGCTTGCCTTCCAGCACGTTGTCAGCCGTCACCACCGCCTGATAGAGCGATTTGTCTTTTACTACAATGGCGCGGTCCAGCAGGTAAACCGGGATTTTGGCATCTTTGGCTTCTTCCAGTACCGGCTCCCAGCCGGTCTGCACCACCGGTGCGATGAAGATGGCATCAACGCCCTGAGCGATGAACGAACGTACCGCCTTGATCTGATTCTCTTGTTTCTGCTGTCCGTCGGCGATTTTCAGGGTGATTCCGCGTTTTTTGGCTTCGCTTTTCGCTACGTTGGTTTCCGCCGAACGCCAGCCAGATTCCGAACCTACCTGCGAGAAGCCGACCGTCATATCTGCAGCGAGTACCGGGCCGGTTAACGCGGCGCTGACCAGCGTGGTCAGAAGTAAACGTTTCCACATAGTTTTTAATCCTCTGAAAGGCGTTTGCTGTTTAGGGTAGAGAGCCTGCTTAGACTGGACTAAAAAAGCGTGCATAATGGCGACACACTTCACAAAACAGAGCAATTTAAAGGGGTTACGTGTAGTCACACGGTTTGGCTGACGAGGGAGTTATGGATAAAACGGCTGAGTAGAAAAAATCTGCTCGTTAAATAATTGTAATAAACAGAATCGCTTATGCTTACTGCCACTGGAAACGATTACAGCCAGGCGTACAAAACGGGTTATCCGGCCTGCGATGAACAAAAAATGGGATTTGTGATAGTCCGCACAGTAGATCGCTGGCCTGAGTCAGGGGCGAAACGTTTCTCTGGCACTAAGTGCAGAATGGTTAATTTTTTTGGGCTAAAAGGGTGAGAAAGAAGCCACTAATGCATTGTCAGCGCTGAATAAGAAAAAAAATAATATTTAACCTCTGCTTTTAAACGCTTTAAGCCGGCTCTGTCCGTAATAAGTTAGTGAGGTGTTTAAGATAGAGACGCTGAGTTGCTGGCTCAGACAATAGTAAAAAAGCCAGATATGGAGTTTTAGTGACTAATAAGGTGCTTTTATCTGATTTTCGCCTTTTTTAAGCCGCATGATCTGGACAGCATAAGCTTGCCCCCTATACTGAGCACTCCTTTGTTACTTCTATCTGTTATGGCAATGATGACTGCGCACGATTACCTGCTTAAATTCCGCAAAGTAAATAATTCAGACAGTCTGGAAAAGCTTTTCGATCATCTTAATTACTCCCTGACGAATGATCTGGAAATCATCAATATGTACCGTGCTGCCGATCACCGACGTGCTGAACTGGTCTCTGGCGGACGGTTATATGATCTCGGCTGTGTCCCTAAAACGGTGTGGCGCTACGTGGTCTGATTTTCGGCTGATTTATCGCTGTTTATCCCGCTGATCTTGTCCGGATGGGCGTGCCCCTCTGGACATGTTATTCTGCTGCGCTTCGACTCCCCGAGACAGGAATAACCACGATGAATGAACAGGTTGCTGCGCCGCGTATTGGTGGCTGGCTTTTGCTGCCGCTGGCCTGGCTGATAATGACCCTGTTAACCACCGTTCTGGTGCTGGCGATGTATCTGACACCACTGTTTAATCCGGAATGGCGTGTGGCGCTGTTTTCTCACGGCAGCACACTCTTCTCTTACTGGGCTATTTCCCTGCTCACCGCCGTGGCGGTCTGGGCTTATAGTCTCTGGATCAGCTGGCTGTTCTTTAAGCGCTCCCGCCGCCTGCCGCGTCACTACCTGCTCTGGCTGCTGATTACCGTGCTGCTGGCGCTGAAAACCTTTGCCTTTACGCCGGTTACCGATAGCCGTGCCCTCCAGACATTACTGCTGTCGCTGCTGGCCGCTGCGGTGTTTGCGCCCTACTTCAAACGCTCAAAACGGGTAAAAACGACCTTTATCGCGCCATAACGCTGTGAGTTATGTCAGGAATTTAATTCTGAGTGCGGTCTGCCGCTCAGCAGATGGCGCAGGTGTTGAGATACGCCGCGCTATCAATGATAATAAGCCGCTTTCTGGCTCCCAGGCGAAAAAATGACCGATTATCTGCTTCTCTTTGTTGGCACCGTGCTGGTGAATAACTTCGTATTAGTGAAGTTTCTCGGCCTGTGTCCTTTTATGGGCGTTTCCAAAAAACTGGAAACGGCGATTGGCATGGGCCTCGCCACGACATTCGTCATTACCCTGGCCTCGATCTGCGCATGGCTGGTCAACCATCTGATCCTGCTGCCGCTGGATCTGGTCTATCTGCGTACCATGGCCTATATCCTGGTGATCGCCGTCGTGGTGCAGTTCACCGAAATGGTGGTGCGTAAAACCAGCCCGTCGCTCTATCGTCTGCTGGGTATCTTTCTGCCGCTGATCACCACCAACTGTGCGGTGCTGGGCGTACCTCTGCTGAGCGTCAACCTTAACCACACCTTTATGCAGGCCGCGCTGTATGGTTTCAGTGCCTCTATCGGCTTCTCGCTGGTGATGGTGCTGTTCGCCGGTATGCGCGAGCGGCTGGTGCTGGCCAATGTTCCTGCCCCGTTTAAAGGCAACTCCATCGCCCTGATTACCGCGGGCCTGATGGCGCTGGCGTTTATGGGCTTCAGCGGTCTGGTGAAATTCTGATGACCGCGATCTGGATTGCTGTTGCCGTATTAAGTGCGCTGAGCCTGGTGTTCGGCGCGCTGCTGGGTTACGCTTCGCGCCGCTTTGAGGTCGAAGAAGATCCTATCGTTGAGCAGATTGATGCCATTCTGCCGCAGAGCCAGTGCGGTCAGTGTGGCTATCCGGGTTGTCGCCCCTATGCGGATGCGGTCGGTAACAATGGTGAAGCGATCAATAAATGCGCGCCAGGTGGTGAGCAGACCATGCTCAAGCTGGCAGCCCTGCTTAACGTTGAACCGCAGCCGATTGATGGCGATGAAACGGCGAAAGAGCCGGTGCGAACCGTGGCGTTTATTGATGAAGCCAACTGCATTGGCTGCACCAAATGTATTCAGGCCTGTCCGGTGGATGCGATTGTCGGGGCAACCCGCGCCATGCACACCGTGCTGAGCGATGTCTGCACCGGCTGCGATCTCTGTGTCGCGCCCTGCCCGACTGACTGTATTGAAATGCGTCCGGTTGCCACCACGCCAGCTAACTGGAAGTGGGATTTAAATACCATTCCTGTACGGGTGATCCCGGTAGAAACTCATGCTTAATCTGTTTAACTTCCTGAAAAAAGAGAAGGTCTGGGATTTTCAGGGCGGTATTCATCCGCCGGAAATGAAAACCCAGTCCAACGGCACGCCGCTCTCCGAACTGCCGTTGCCGCACCGTTTTATTATCCCACTGAAACAGCATATCGGACATGAAGGTGAGATCTGCGTTGCGCCTGGCGACAAAGTGCTGCGCGGTCAGCCTCTGACATTTGGCACTGGCCGCATGCTGCCAGTCCATGCGCCCACCTCCGGCGTGATTGAAGATATCGGTCAGCATATGACCGCGCACCCTTCCGGTCTCTCTGAGCTTTGCATTTTCCTGACGCCAGATGGCGACGACCGCTGGATGCCGCTGGATCCGCTGCCTGACTACCGGCAGCATGCGCGCGCCGACATTGTGCAGCGTATTCACGACGCCGGCATCGCCGGTCTCGGCGGCGCGGGTTTCCCCACCGCCACCAAACTGAAGGGCGGCCTGCGCGGGGTTAAGACCCTGATAATTAACGCGGCGGAGTGTGAGCCTTATATCACCGCTGACGATCGTCTGATGCAGGACTACGCTGCCGAAGTCCTGGAAGGCAGCCGTATTCTCGCCTGGGTGTTACAGGCTGAACAGGTGCTGATTGGCATTGAAGATAACAAGCCTGAAGCCATTGCCGCACTGAAGCAGGCGCTGGGTAGCGAGCGCGATCTGCACATCCGGGTCATCCCGACCAAATATCCCTCCGGCGGTGCCAAGCAGTTGACCCGCATCCTGACCGGGAAGGAAGTGCCGCACGGCGGGCGTTCCTCCGATATCGGCGTGCTGATGCAGAACGTCGGCACCGCCTGGGCGGTTAAGCGGGCCATTATCAATGGTGAACCGATCACCGAACGCGTTGTGACGCTGACCGGCGAGGCGATTGCCCAGCCGCGTAACGTCTGGAGTCGTCTCGGCACCCCGATCAGCCATCTGTTACACCAGGTCGGGTTCACGCCTGCGCCGCGTCAGATGGTGATCATGGGCGGTCCGCTGATGGGCTTTACTCTGCCATCGCTGGATGTGCCAGTGGTGAAGATCACCAACTGTATTCTGGCTCCATCTGCCAGTGAAATGGGCAACAACGACGAAGAGCAGTCCTGCATTCGCTGTTCAGCCTGTGCCGATGCCTGTCCGGCCAAACTGCTGCCGCAGCAGCTTTACTGGTACAGCCAGGGCGGCGATCACGATAAAGCGCGCGCTCACCATATTGATGACTGCATCGAATGTGGTGCCTGCGCCTATGTCTGCCCGAGCAATATTCCGCTGGTGCAATATTACCGTCAGGAAAAAGCGGAACTGCGCGCCATCGATCTGGAAGCGAAACGCACGCTGGAAGCCAAAGCACGCTTCGAAGCACGCCAGGCGCGACTGGAGCGTGAAAAGCAGGCTCGTGAAGCGCGTCATGAAGATGCGAAGCAACGCGTTGCCCGCACCGATACCAGCGAACTGGCTGCGGCCAAAGCGCGGGTGAAAGCCCGCCAGACGGCGGAACCGGATGAGGCAACGCTTGAAGCCCAGCGTGAAGCCCGCCATGCGCAGGCGCGTCTGCGTCAGGCCGAGGCGCAGGCTGAAACACAGCCGGTGACGCGTCAGACCGTCGATCCGCGTAAAGCGGCGGTTGAAGCGGCTATTGCCCGGGCGAAAGCGAAGAAAACAGTGCCGGTTGATGCGGCGGATAACCAGGCTGAGGCCAGTGTCGATCCGCGTAAAGCGGCAGTAGAAGCTGCCATCGCCCGTGCCAAAGCGAAGAAAGCTGCACAGGCTGAAAACGCCGAGGCACCACAGGCCGCAAGCGACACCGTTGCAGAGGCTGCGCCGGACGCCGCCGCTGAAACCGATCCGCGTAAAGCCGCGGTTCAGGCTGCCATCGCCCGTGCCAAAGCGAAGAAAGCCGCACAGGCGGAAAACGCCGAGGCACCGCAGGCCGCAACCGACAGCGCTGCAGAGGCTGCGCCAGCCGCCGCTGAAACCGATCCGCGTAAAGCCGCGGTTCAGGCCGCCATCGCCCGCGCCAAAGCGAAGAAAGCCGCTCAGGCGGAAAACGCCGAGGCACCGAAGGCCGCAACCGACAGCGCTGCAGAGGCTGCGCCGGACGCCGCCGCTGAAACCGATCCGCGTAAAGCCGCGGTTCAGGCCGCCATCGCCCGTGCCAAAGCGAAGAAAGCCTTACAGGCAGAAAACGCCGAGGCACCGCAGGCCGCAGGCGACAGCGCTGCAGAGGCTGCGCCGGACGCCGCCGCTGAAATCGATCCGCGTAAAGCCGCAGTTCAGGCCGCCATCGCCCGCGCCAAAGCGAAGAAAGCCGCTCAGGCGGAAAGTGAGGCGGATGCCGCTTCACGTGATGCCGCAGCACTGGCTACCGCCGCGCATTTTGCGGTGGATAAAGCGGAGCAGGCCCAGGAGCAGGCAAACAACGCCAATGCAGAACCTGAACAGGCACCTGAACTGAATCAACCCGATGATGCGCGCAAGGCCGCTATTGCTGCCGCCATCGCCCGTGCCAAAGCGCGTAAAGCGCAGTCGTCTACGACGCTTGAGGATTAAATGGCTTTTCGTATCGCAAGTTCTCCTTACACCCATAATCGCCGCAGCACCGGCAATATCATGCTGCTGGTGGTGCTGGCCGCGGTGCCAGGTTTTGCTGCACAGTGTTATTTCTTTGGCTACGGCACCTTTTTACAGGTCTTACTGGCGACGCTGACCGCCTGGCTGACAGAGGCAGCGATTCTGCGACTGCGCAAAGCGCCCGTTGCCAGCACCCTCGCGGATAACTCGGCGCTGCTGACCGCCGTCCTGATCGGTATCAGCCTGCCGCCGCTGGCGCCGTGGTGGCTGGTGGTGATCGGTACCCTGTTTGCTGTCGTCATTGCGAAACAACTCTATGGCGGACTGGGCCAGAACCCGTTTAACCCGGCGATGGTCGGCTATGTGGTCCTGCTCATCTCCTTCCCGGTGCAGATGACCAGCTGGTTGCCGCCCGATACGCTTCAGGCGATCAAACCCGGGCTGATGGACAGCCTGAGCATGGTGTTCCGGGGCCACACGCTGGCGGGTGAAACCATGCAGCAGCTACAGATGGGTGTTGATGGCATCAGCCAGGCGACGCCGCTTGATACGTTTAAAACTGGTTTACGCGCGGGTCACAGTGCTGAACATCTGCTGGCGCAGCCGATTTACAACGGCGTGCTGGCGGGCCTCGGCTGGCAGTGGGTTAACGTGGGTTATCTGGCCGGCGGCCTGTTCCTGTTGTGGAAAAATGCTATCCGCTGGCATGTCCCTGCCGCCATGCTGCTGTCACTGGCCTTCTGCGCGACGCTGGGCTGGTTCTTCTCACCAGAATCGCTGAACAGCCCGCTGATTCATCTTTTCTCCGGTGCCACCATGCTGGGTGCGTTCTTCATTGCCACCGATCCGGTGACCGCTTCAACCACCAACCGTGGCCGCCTGGTGTATGGCGCGCTGATTGGACTGCTGGTCTGGCTGATCCGCAGTTTTGGCGGTTATCCCGATGGCGTAGCGTTTGCTGTGCTGCTGGCGAACATCTGTGTGCCGCTCATCGATTACTACACCCAGCCGCGCGTTTACGGCCATCAGAAGGATTAAGCGATGCTGGAGACGATTCGCAAAAACGGGGTTACGCTGGCGATTTTTGCTGCGATCACTACCGCCGCCACGGCAGTGGTAAATACGGTAACCAAGCCGACGGTGGAACATCAGACACTGTTGCAGCAGAAAAACCTGCTGGACCAGGTGGTGCCTGTTGAGCTTTATGACAACAACATCCAGCAGGACTGTTACGTTGTCACGGATGCAGCGCTAGGCAACAGTGCGCCGCATCATCTCTTCCTGGCGCGTAAAGGCGGCCAGCCGGTCGCGGCTGCGCTGGAGACGACTGCACCTGACGGCTATTCTGGTGCGATACAGATGCTGGTCGGTGCCGATTTCCAGGGTAAAGTATTGGGCGTGCGGGTGATTGAACACCACGAAACGCCCGGTCTGGGGGATAAGATCGAACTGCGTATCTCTGACTGGATCAACAGCTTTAATGGCAAAGTGGTTCATGGTCCGGCGGATAAAGCTTTTGCGGTTAAGAAAGATGGCGGTGAATTCGATCAGTTCACCGGTGCCACCATTACCCCACGCGCGGTGGTCAATGCAACCAAACGCACCGCGCTGTTAATGAAAACACTTCCGGAGAGACTCTCTTCGTTACCGGTATGTGGAGATGCAAATGAGTGAAGCTAAAAGCCTGCTGGTCGGTGGATTATGGAAGAACAACTCAGCGCTGGTGCAGCTGCTGGGCCTCTGTCCGCTGCTGGCGGTCACGGCGACCGCCACCAACGCGCTGGGTTTAGGCCTGGCGACCACGCTGGTGCTGACCCTGACCAACAGTTTTATTTCCGCCTCGCGCCGCTGGGTGCCATCGGAAATTCGTATCCCGATTTATGTGATGATCATCGCCTCGGTAGTGAGCTGTGTACAGATGCTGATCAACGCCTATGCCTATGGTCTTTATCAGTCGCTGGGCATTTTTATCCCGCTGATCGTGACCAACTGTATCGTGGTCGGTCGTGCTGAAGCCGTCGCCTCTAAAAGCAGCATCCCGCTTGCCGCGCTGGATGGCTTCGCCATCGGCATGGGCGCGACCTGCGCCATGGTGGTGCTGGGATCGCTGCGCGAAATTATCGGCAGTGGCACGCTGTTTAACGGTGCCGACCAGCTGCTCGGTCCCTGGGCGAAGTCGCTGCGTATCGAAGTGGTCCATTTCGATTCGCCAATGTTGCTGGCGATGCTGCCGCCAGGCGCCTTTATCGGCCTGGGCATGATGCTGGCCGGAAAATATCTGATCGATCAGAAGATGAAACAGCGGGCAGCACTGCGTGCTCAGGCGGCTGAAACCGCGCCGCCTCAGGACGCTGTCGGGAAACCGGTGTGAATCAGACCAAACGCACCGAAATTCTCCGCCGGCTGCAGCAGAATAATCCGCATCCGACCACCGAACTCAACTTCAGCACGCCGTTTGAGTTGCTGATCGCGGTGCTGCTCTCGGCGCAGGCGACCGATGTCAGCGTGAACAAAGCCACCGCAAAGCTCTATCCGGTGGCCAATACGCCTGCCGCGATGCTGGCGCTGGGTGTGGATGGCGTGAAGGAGTACATTAAAACCATCGGCCTGTTTAACAGCAAAGCGGAAAATGTGATTAAAACCTGCCGCATTCTGCTTGAGCAGCACAACGGCGAAGTGCCGGAAGATCGTGCGGCACTGGAAGCTCTGCCCGGTGTCGGCCGTAAAACCGCCAATGTGGTGCTCAACACCGCCTTTGGCTGGCCGACGATTGCCGTCGATACCCATATCTTTCGCGTCAGCAACCGGACGAAATTTGCGCCGGGTAAGAATGTGGAAGAGGTGGAGCAGAAGCTGCTGAAGGTGGTTCCGGCGGCGTATAAGGTTGATTGCCATCACTGGCTGATTCTGCACGGCCGCTACACCTGCGTGGCGCGTAAACCCCGCTGTGGCTCCTGCCTGATTGAAGATCTCTGTGAGTATCCCGACAAAGTCGAGTGATTGCACTGATGAAAGACCCGCTGCGGCGGGTTTTTTATTATCCGGCGATCACCTCTGCTAACGCGTCTCCTGCCCGATCCCCCTTTTCGCTGCTCTCCCTGTTCGTACGAATAACGGTACAGTTTGTCGGGTTGTTACATTGATGTTGATGATGGAGAATCGCCGCCCCTGACGATAAGAAAATGTTATGACACAGTGAGTAAAGTAATGAACAAAAGCGCTTCTGCCGGAAGCCATCCTCTGCGCCTGTTTCTGGCGCGCCTCTGGCCACATCCGCTGGCAGTGAGTAAAAAGCATGTGGTGATCGCCGGACTGGGTGCCGGTATCGGCTTGATCCTGACCAGCCTGCTGAGCCACTGGGTGCTGGGCGAACTGAACCTGTGGTTTGTCGCGCCGGTCGGTGCCTCGGCGGTTTTACTCTTTGGTCTGCCCGCCAGTCCGCTGGCTCAGCCGTGGGCAATCGTCGGCGGCAACAGTCTGTCAGCGCTGGCGGGCGTTACCGTCAGCCAGCTGATCCCTGATCCTGCCCTTGCCTGCGGCGTCGCAGCCTGTGTGGCGATCCTGTTAATGTTCCAGCTGCGCTGTCTGCATCCGCCCGGCGGTGCCGTTGCGCTGACCGCTATTCTGGGCGGCCCTTCGGTGCAGCAGCTTGGATATCACTTTGTCCTGACGCCGATCCTGCTCAATTCACTGACCCTCGCCCTGCTGGCTCTGCTGTTTAATAATCTTGCCGGTCGTCGCTATCCGCATCCGCTGGCCCCGGAAGAAGTTAAACCCGATCCGGTAGCCATGCCGGTCCCGCTGACGCGCGCCGATCTGCATCAGGCTTTGCAGGACGGTGAACTGCTGGATATTGACGAGGATGATTTGCAGGCGCTGCTGCTGCGTGCTGAAGAGATTGCCCAGCGCCGTCAGTTCAGTGGCTGAAATCTGTCTGCCCGCACTGGCACATCTTTCATTGTCGGCGCGACTTCTGGCATTCAGGTCTCCCCTGAACCCTGGTCCTGAGAAGTTGATCGCTGCCACAGTTTTACTCTGCCGCTTCGCCCACGCCACTCCGTAACATACTGATAACACAACCGTCCAGGCCGTACGCCCATCGGCTCCTGGGCGGATGCCCATAGAGCTGGCCTTTTCAGCGCCCTACACTTTGCTCTTCTTTACGTTTCTCACGAGGAAGACCGATGGATAGCGCCTTGTCCCCGCAGCACGATGAGCTGATCGCCTCCGCCATCAAAAAGTTCTTCACCCATATCATCCCGATGCTGGTGGTGATGCTGATCATTAACCAGATTGACCGCGCCAATATTGGCTTTATCAAAGCGGAGTTGCACACCGATGCCGGGATCAGCGCGGCGGCTTTTGGGCTGGGCGCGGGCCTCTTTTTTATCGGCTATGCGCTGTTTGAGGTGCCGAGCAACCTGATGATGAAGCGCTTCGGCGCCCGCGTCTGGCTGACGCGCATCATGATAACCTGGGGACTGGTGGTGGTCCTGACCGGTTTCGTCACCTCACCGATCCAGTTTTACCTGCTGCGTTTTTTACTTGGCGTAGCGGAAGCAGGCTTCTTTCCTGGCGTGCTGTTCTATTTCCGTCAGTGGGTGCCCAATGCCTGGCGCGGCCGCGCCACCGCGATGGTGCTGAGTGCCACCGCTGGTGCCTTTCTCTTCTCCGGCCCCATCACCGGCGCGATTCTGATGATGCACAATTTCCTGGGGATTGCTGGCTGGAAGTGGGTGATGTTTCTCGAAGGCGGTGCGTCGGTGCTGGTCGGCATTCTCGCCGCCTGGGTGCTGGTGTCACGACCTGGCGAGGCGCGCTGGCTGAGTGCCGCGGAGAAACAGGCGCTGGTACAGCAGCTGCAGAATGAAGAGACGCAGCGTGACGAGCTTAACCGCGAGCCAGGCAAAATGTCGCTGCTACGTAATCGCAGCCTGCTGTTCTTCTGCGCGATCTTTTTCACTATGACCATGACCGGCTATACGCTGGTGTTCTGGCTGCCGCAGATTATTCAGCGCATTCAGGGCTTCAGCAGTTTTGGCATCGGCATTCTCACCGCCGTGCCCTGGCTGTGCGCCATTATTGCTATTAATCTGCTGAGCCGCTTTTCAGACCGCCACCGCGACAAGCTCGATAAAGCGCTGGGTGTCGCCATGCTGGTCGCGGCCTGCGGTACCTTTATGGCCACGCTGGGTTCCCCGTGGTTTGGCTTCCTGGCGATGATCGTGGCCTGTATCGGCTCTAAAGTCAGCGCGACCTTTTTCTGGCCGATGCCACAGGGAGAGCTGCCCGCCTCGATTGTCGCGCCCGGCATTGCGCTGGTGAATTCCGTTGGCAACCTTGGCGGCTTCTTCGCACCGACGGTGTTTGGCTATCTGGAGATGAAGACCGGCTCCACTACCGGCGGTCTCTATGCCCTGACCAGCGTCTCGTTGCTGACCGGACTGTGGCTGCTGCTGCGCCGCAAGCCATCCCCGCCTTCCCTTGATCCTATGGAGAATCAACATGTCAGACAGTCCAGTCATTAAAACAATGCGGGTAGTGCCGGTCGCCGGATATGACAGCATGCTGCTGAACATTGGCGGCGCACACAACTGCTACTTTACCCGTATCCTGGTGATCCTGACTGACTCGGCTGGCCGTACCGGCGTCGGCGAAAGTCCCTGTCACGCTTCAACGCTGGCGCTGCTTGAGCGCTTTCGTCCGCAGATTGAGGGCAGCGAACTCCTGCGGCTGAATGCCACCATCGCCACGCTGTTTGCCAGCGACGCACGACACCAGCAGACCGCGCATACCGACGATATTCATATTCCGCAGATGAACCCGGAGAAGTTTTACAACGCCACCGCGGCGATTGAAGCGGCGCTGCTTGATCTGCTGGGTCAGCACCTGAATCTGCCGGTGGCCGAGTTACTTGCCAGCGGCAAACAGCGCGATCGGGTGCCGGTCCTCGGCTATCTGTTCTATATCGCCGACCGTAATCTGACCAGCATGAACTATCAGGCGGGCCACGCGGGTGGTGATGCCTGGCTGCAACTGCGTCATGAGAAAGCGATGGACGCGGAAGGCGTGGTGCGGCTGGCGGAGGCGGCAGCGGAGCGCTATGGCTTCCGCGATTTCAAACTCAAGGGCGGAGTCCATCACGGCGAAGTGGAAGTGGAGACGGTCAATGCCCTGCTGGCGCGCTTCCCGCAGGCGCGGGTAACGGTTGATCCCAACGCCAGCTGGTCGCTGGATGAGGCCATTTATTATGGCAAACAGCTGGCGGGCCGCATTCCCTATCTGGAAGATCCCTGCGGCGCGGAGCATGGCTATTCCGGCCGGGAAACGCTGGCAGAATTCAGGCGGGCCACCGGCATTCCGGTTGCCACGAATATGATCGCCAATGACTGGCGACAGTTGCAGCATGCGCTGCAGCTGAATGCCATCGACATTCCTCTGGCCGACCCACACTTCTGGACGATGCGTAACGCACACACCGTGGCGCAGCTCTGCCATGAGTGGGGCCTGACCACCGGCTGCCACTCAAACAACCACTTTGACGTGTCGCTGGCGATGGTGGCGCATCTGGGGGCCGCCGCACCCGGTGATCGCCTGACCGCCTTTGATACCCACTGGATCTGGCAGGATGGGCAGCAGCTGACGCAGCATGCGCCGCAGATTCGGGATGGCTATCTGGAACTGCCAGAGGGGCCAGGGCTGGGGATTACCCTGAATATGGAACGGGTTGAAGCGGCACATGCGCTCTACAACTCCCTACCGGACAAAAACCGAAACGATGCGCTGGGCATGCAGTTTCTGATCGATAACTGGTCCTTTAACGCAAAACGTCCGGCCATGCTGCGCTGATGAGCATCACTCTGTGACAGTGTCACAGAGTGATCGCGTTTAGCGTTGCGCCAGCGCCGCCTGCATCCAGGCAATCACCAGCGGAGAATCTTTGTCCTGCAGGGCGGCGCGTTCCGACTGAAACAGCGTGGCGACATAGAATGGGTGATCCGGAAGCTCGACGCCACGCACATCGCCCGCGTTGTCCCAGGCAGTAATGCGCAGCGTATTATCGCCCAGCGCTGCACTGAATTCCGGGTTAACACCAAAGTTACAGTGATAACCTTCATCGCTCTCCAGCGCGCCATAGGCTCTGGCAATGCGTGACCCGGGTCCGAACCTCACCGCGCCGCGCTGTTCCACCAGCGAACAGCTCAGCGGGGCAATCACCATCCTCCCCTCGGTGTCCGTCTCGGCATGACTGGCATCCTGCCAGCCCAGTACGTTGCGCGCATATTCGATCAGCGCATACTGGAATCCACCGCAGGAGCCAAGAAAAGGCTTTCCGGTTTCACGCACCCAGCGGAGTGTGTCAAACACGCCGGCATCATTTCGATAGGGGCTACCGGGCACCACCCAGACGGCATCGCTGAGTTGCAGTTCTGACTCATCCAGTCGGTCAGTGGCGATCCACTCCGCTTCAGCGGTGATATTCAGCCAGCGGGCAGCACGTTCAATAGCAAGGGGGATAGCCTGATGGGCAACCGCATCGGCGCGGTAGTCACCAACCAGAGATAAACGCAGGGGGGACGACATAAACAGATCCTTCTCGGGGAAATTGAGAGGTTACAGTAATGTTAATTTTCTGTCGAGGGCGAGCTGAAAGCGGATTATCGCGATACGTTTTTTAACACGCACGGGCGGCTTTTCACCGGCAGGCTGAGCTGATTTTTATCTTGCCTGCGCCTGCGAGCCCCCTCAGCTCCCGCGTCAGACGAGACGACGCAACCGGTTTCTTTTTTTCCTTTCTGAAATAAATCATCTGTTTGTGCACAGGATCATCATTTGATGGTTTTTGCGGCAATGCCAGGCGTGTAATGTCTGATAATTCGGCAGATTGACTGTGAATTAATCAGCAACCTGCCGTTAGTGCTGCCTGATTATCATTCAGCAAACTATTTATCTGGTTAACCGCGCATTAGCAGTTAATGTTAATACTCTCCAGTGCTAGGCGCTTATCCAGCGCTTATGCGCTGCTATTTTCCCTACACTCAAAATTAAAAACCAATTAACAGTTTGCTATAAGTTTTTTAACCCAACATTCCAGGGTCGGGCGGGTTGTCAGAAAATTCTTGCCCTGCCGCCCGTAATCAGCCAAATTAGTCGCCGCTTTTCCCTTCTAATAACAATCTTGCGCATGGAAAACTCACATGACGCGGACTTAATTCCTGTCCCGAAACAGGGTATGAAAAAACTGAGGTACATGTGTCAACTGCAAACAAACACACTGATGAGGCTGTCAGTCTCAATGCGTTTAAACAGCCGAAGGCGTTCTACTTAATCTTCTCGATTGAGTTATGGGAACGTTTTGGCTTCTATGGCCTGCAGGCCATTATGGCGGTTTACCTGGTGAAGCAACTGGGGTTGTCTGAATCAGACTCCATTACCCTGTTCTCTTCATTCAGTGCGCTGGTGTATGGCCTGGTCGCGATTGGCGGCTGGCTCGGTGATAAGGTGCTGGGTACCAAACGCGTCATCGTACTGGGTGTCCTGGTGCTGGCGCTGGGCTATGCACTGGTGGCGTTCTCCGGTCATAACGTCAGCATTGTCTACATCGGTATGGCGACCATCGCGGTGGGTAGCGGCCTGTTTAAGGCAAACCCCTCTTCGCTGCTCTCTACCTGCTATGACAAAGATGATCCGCGTCTCGACGGTGCTTTCACCATGTTCTATATGTCGATCAACATCGGTTCACTCTTCTCAATGATGCTGACACCGTGGTTAGCGGCGAAATATGGTTATAGCGTAGCCTTCTCACTGTGCGTTATCGGTCTGATCATCACCCTGTTTAACTTCCTGTTCTGCAAACGCATGGTTAAGGATTACGGTTCTAAACCCGATTTCGCTCCGTTGCAGATCGGAAAACTGCTGATGACGCTGGTCGGCATCGTCGTACTGATCGCACTGGCCAACTGGATGCTGCATCACCAGTCTATCGCACGACTGGTGCTGGCGGTGATTGCCCTGGGTATCGTGCTGGTATTTGCCAAAGAGGCCTTTGCACTGCAGGGTGCGGCACGTCGTAAGATGATTGTTGCCTTCCTGCTGATGGTCGAAGCGATTCTGTTCTTCGTGCTTTATATGCAGATGCCAACGTCACTCAACTTCTTTGCTATCCGCAACGTTGAGCACACCATTCTCGGCATTACTTTTGCCCCCGAGCAGTTCCAGGCGCTGAACCCGTTCTGGATTATGCTGGCCAGTCCGCTGCTGGCGGCGCTCTATAACAAGCTGGGCGATAAACTGCCGATGCCGCACAAGTTTGCCTTTGGTATGGTGCTCTGCTCCGCTGCGTTCCTGGTGCTGCCGGTGGGTGCGAAGTTCGCCAGCGATGCCGGTATCGTTTCCGTTAACTGGCTGATCCTGAGCTATGCGCTGCAGAGTATCGGTGAGCTGATGATCTCTGGCCTCGGCCTGGCGATGGTGGCACAGCTGGTGCCTCAGCGTCTTATGGGCTTTATCATGGGTTCCTGGTTCCTGACTACCGCTGGCGCGGCGGTGATTGCCGGTAAAGTGGCAAACCTGATGGCCGTGCCTGAAAACGTTACCGATCCACTGATTTCGCTGGCGACCTACAGCCGCGTATTCCAGCAGATTGGTATCGTGACGGCGGTGATCGCCCTGCTGATGCTGATTACGGCGCCGATGCTGAACCGCATGGCGCAGGATCCTGACGCGAAAAAAAATAACGTGCAGGCGTAATTCACGCTGCACTTCAGCTAAGCCGGGCTCTGCCCGGCTTTTTTTATGGCTTGCCGCAACACCCTTCGCAGATCCCTGATCTTTGTCACTGGTAATCCCGCTTTGACTCTTTACTATGCAAGGATCCCATTGCAACAAGGAGTACCTGGTCATGAAACTGTTTTGCAAAGCGGGTGCCTGCTCTCTCTCACCCCATATTGTTATGCGTGAATGCGGACTCGACTTCACTCAGGTGAGTGTTGATCTGGCCACAAAAATCACTGAACGGGGCGATGACTTCCGCCAAATCAATCCTAAAGGCCAGGTGCCCGCGCTGCAGCTCAGCGACGGTTCTGTGCTGACGGAAGGCGTCGCCATTGTTCAGTACCTGGCGGATCTTAAGCCCGATCGCCATCTGCTGGCACCGG
Organism: Calliopum simillimum; assembly: GCA_951812925.1. Taxonomy (NCBI): domain Eukaryota; kingdom Metazoa; phylum Arthropoda; class Insecta; order Diptera; family Lauxaniidae; genus Calliopum; species Calliopum simillimum. The sequence continues at coordinate 6,174 of CATOTO010000049.1, read as the reverse complement.
TTGGCAGCCTGACGCGTTATCACACCGTGGAGTGGCTCAGCTACATCGGCAGTGAGCTGCATAAAAGCTTTGGGCCACTGTTTCGTCCCGGTTACTCCGATGAGGTGAAAGCGGAGACCCGCAACCAGCTGGAAGCAAAATTCCGCTATGTCGATGAGTCACTGCGCGACAAACAGTGGCTGATGGGGCTGCATTTCAGCGTGGCGGATGCCTATCTGTTTGTGGTGACGCGCTGGGCAAAAGCGCTGGGACTGGATTTATCCGGCTTTACGGCGCTGGGCGCGTGGTTTGATCGTGTCGCGGAACGTCCTGCGGTGCAGGCGGCGCTTAAAGCGGAAGGCTTAGCCTGAGTCAACAGGGCCGGTTATCCGGCCCTGATGCGTTACAGTTTTTCTGCCGCGAAGTGCTGCGTCGGCGTGGCGATGGCATCCTGTGCCGCCACCAGCTGCAGTTCATATTCGCCCATCTGATGGGTTTTCAGCATCACCTCGTACACCGCTGCGGTGACATGCTCCAGCGCATCCTGCAATGATTTGCCGTGCAGCAGATTAACCAGCAGCAGACCGCTGGTGAGATCGCCCACGCCGACCGGCTGACGGACACCGAAATCGACCAGCGGACGGCTGATGTGCCAGGCATCTTCCGCCGTCACCAGCAGCATTTCAAAGCGATCGCTGCGACGACCCGCACGCGCCAGATGCTTCACCAGCACCACGCGTGGTCCCTGGGCAATCAGTGCCCGCGCAGCGTCTACCGCCGCGTCGACGTCTGTGACGGTGCGCTCGCTCAGCATCTCCAGTTCAAGCAGGTTCGGAGCGATAATGTCGCTGGCAGGCATCGCCATTTTACAGTGAAACTCCGCCACACCCGGCGCCACGATGCAGCCTTTCTCCGGATGGCCCATGACCGGATCGCAGAAGTACCAGGCATTCGGGTTGGCCGCTTTGACCTGACGGACAATCTGCAGAATCTGCTCGCCCTGCTCTGCCGAGCCCAGATATCCGCTCAGGACCGCGTCACAGGTCTTCAGGCGGTCAATGTCAGCAATGCCTTTAACAATGTCGGTTAAATGCGTTGCAGGCATCACCGTGCCGGTCCAGTGGCCATATTGCGTATGGTTGGAAAACTGCACGGTATTCAGCGGCCAGACGTTTGCCCCCATACGGCGCATCGGAAACTCAGCCGCCGCGTTACCGGCGTGACCAAAAACAACGTGCGACTGAATCGCTAAAATATTTTTCACTTGTTTGCCCTGTCCTGCCTTGCCATAAAAAAAGGGCCGGAAACCGGCCCTGAAATCTTACTGCCAGTTAATCAGGCAGTAATGTTTCTTGCCGCGACGCAGCAGCGTATAGCGGTTAAACAGTTTGTCACTGTCGCTGAAGCGGTACTCCGCATCGGACTGCTTTTCACCGTTCAGTGAAACGGCATTGGAGCCGATCATGGTGCGCGCCTGGCCACGGGACGGCACCAGCTCTGCTTTCACCAGCGCCTGCTGCAGATCATCGTCAGCGCCCAGCACGATAGTTGGCATACCATCCTGCGCCAGCTGTTCAAAATCGGCTTCGGTCATTTCGCTCACGGATCCGGAGAAGAGGCTGGCAGTAATACGTTTCGCCGCCGACAGACCGGCTTCGCCATGCACCAGACGCGTCACCTGCTCAGCCAGCACGTACTGCGCACGTGGCGCGGTACCGCTGTTTTTATCTTCTTCTTCCAGCGCGTTGATCTCTTCCATGCTCAGGAAGGTGAAGAACTTCAGGAAGCGATAGACGTCAGCATCTGCGGTGTTGATCCAGAACTGATAGAACTTGTACGGGCTGGTTTTCTTCGCATCCAGCCAGACTGCGCCGCCTTCGGTTTTACCGAATTTGGTGCCGTCAGACTTGGTGATCAGCGGAACGGTCAGGCCAAAGACCTGATTCTGATGCAGACGACGGGTCAGATCTATACCGGAGGTGATGTTGCCCCACTGATCAGAACCGCCAATCTGCAGCGACACACCGTGCAGCTCGTTCAGACAGGCGAAGTCATAGCCCTGCAGCAGATTATAGGAGAACTCGGTAAAGGAGATGCCCTGATCGTCGCGGTTCAGACGCTGCTTCACCGCTTCTTTGTTGATCATCTGGTTAACAGAGAAGTGCTTGCCGATATCACGCAGGAAGGTCAGCACGTTCATGCCGCCAAACCAGTCGTAGTTGTTGGCGGCGATGGCGCTGTTGCTGCCGCAATCGAAGTCGAGGAATGGCGCCACCTGCTGGCGGATCTTTTCAACCCATTCGTTGACGGTTTCACTGGTATTAAGTTTACGCTCTGCGGCTTTGAAGCTCGGGTCACCAATCAGGCCGGTTGCACCACCGACCAGCGCCACCGGCTTGTGGCCGGCATCCTGAAAACGCTTCAGGCAGAGCAGCGGTACCAGATGGCCCAAATGCAAGCTGTCAGCAGTGGGGTCAAAGCCGCAATAGAGCGAAATTGGCCCCTGCGCCAGTTTCTCTGTTAACGCGTCTTCATCCGTCACCTGGGCGATTAGGCCCCTCTCCTGCAATTGTTGTATCAGGTTACTGCTGGTCATTACTGACTCCAAATTGATCAGACTGCACCTATGCTGGTACACAGCTTTCCGCTGAGTTGCGGAATCGAAAAAAATCAGGGCTATAGCATAAAGCGCTGACGCTTTCTGTGCCAGCGCTGATAGGGGCGAATCGTGCAGATTCAGGGTGCCAGACGGTCGATTTTCCAGCCGTCGTGATCGCGCTGATAGATGAAACGATCGTGCAGACGATGTTCGCCACCCTGCCAGAACTCCATCGTGTGAAATTTCACCCGGTAGCCACCCCAGAAGCTGGGCAGCGGCACTTCGCCCTGCTGGAACTTCTGTTTAAGCTCCAGGAACTTTCCTTCCAGAATACCGCGTGCCGAAATACGGCTCGATTGCTTCGACACCCAGGCACCAATCTGACTGTCGCGCGGACGACTGTGGAAATATTTCAGCACCTCGAGGGGTGACAGTTTTTCCACTTCACCCAGCACCATCACCTGACGCTCCAGATAGTGCCACGGGAAGTGCAGAGATATGCGCGGATTGTGCGCCAGCTGCAGCGCCTTACGGCTGCCGAGGTTGGTGTAAAACACCATGCCCTGCGCATCGTAGTGCTTCAGCAGCACGATACGCTGCCATGGCTGGCCCTGCTCATCAACGGTTGCCACGGTCATGGCGGTAGGATCGGGCAGTTTTGCCTCGCAGGCCTGGCTTAGCCACTGTTCAAACAGCGCGATCGGATCGTCCGGCAGATCCTTACGACGCAATCCACCGCGGGTATATTCACGCCGCAGATGGGCAATGGTGTGTAGCGTTTCGCTGTCGCTCATAATGCTCGCCTATTCAGATAACAAGTCAGCTGGCAGGTTGCAGCTCACAATCATTCACGACAATTTTATCGTTACGTTCGATAAATGCGCCGTTTCCTTTGGACCAGAACACATAGGTGTTATCGCTGTAGCGTGCGCCGGACGCGGATACCGTCTGCTTCAGCGTCAGAGGCTGCCCATCCATGATGAAACTGACCTGCTGCTGCGCCTCGTCCAGCGTCACGGTCAGGGGCATGGTTCCGCAGCGATAGTGCAGGGTCTGCGGCGACGGCGGCTGTTTATGCATCAGGCTACAGCCTGACAGCAGTAGCACCGCGGCAACGGTTAATCCTTTCAACATAAGCGGGTCTCCTTCACGAGTGAAGCTGGCATTATAAGAAGGATTGCGCGCGAAGTAAGTGGGAATCCACGCCAATCTGGCAGATGCTGTCAGTCAGGCTGAATTATTACGCCTTTTCAGACGGTTGTCTGAATGCACAGGCCGCGTTCTCAGGCTACGCTCTATAGATCTTAAGCGAGGAAGACAAACATGAAATTTGATAACGAAGATGCATTTAAGCTGGCAGTGGCGTTTATGAACCACAAAGAGAATGCCACCATCGCCAGCAGCTACTTTAAAACCTTTATCGACACCTACCAGAAATTTGACCGCTGGCTGAGCGCATCAGACCCGGTCAGCGCCATGAAAGCAGAAAAAGCGGCCGCCAAAGCGGGCGAAGACTCCATCCTCTGATCCCCTTCTCCACGGGTCCGATAGCCTTCAGGGTATCGGACCTGTGAATCCCGCCAGACATTCACCCCATTGCTCACTATTTCCGCACAGCTATTCTGGCTTTTACGGAAATATCCGCTCTGGCTGCCGTGCTTATTTCCCGCATCAGCATCGATCTTATTTCGGTACAGCGCATCCTCTGCTGAAATGGCCCAGAACGGCTGGGTACATTTGCAATAAATGCTATTTCGCGCCGTCATACCCTCTAATCAGCACCACACACTCCGGTTTTGTTTAAAAAACAGGCAGCGAGACGCGACAGGGCCAGCAAACCTGATAAAGCCGACTATGCTGTAAACGTTCGGATATACTTCATGGAGCAGAAAAAATGAAAATGAAATCCCTGTCAGCCATTGCGTTGCTGGCTCTCTCTTTAGGTACGCTGGCAGGTTGTGCCTCAAACCAGTCGATTAAGACCACCGATGGCCGCACGATTGTCACCGATGGCAAACCGCAGATTGATTCAGATACTGGTCTGGTTTCTTACCGCGATGCTCAGACAGGAAAAACTGAGCAGATCAATCGTAATGAGATCAGTAATATGAGTGAACTCGACAACTAATATAAGGTGAATAAGATGAAAAAAGCGCTGATTTTACCTCTCGCCGCATTGATTGGTATGACCGTATTAACCGGCTGCACCCGTACCAGTTATGCGATTCAGACTAACGATGGACGCACCATTATTAGTGATGGCAAGCCTTCTGAATCGGATGCCGGCCTGCTGGCTTATACCGATGCAAATGGCGTGAAGCAGCAGATTAATAAAGCGGACGTTAAAGCGGTCTCTGAAGTACCGAAGAAATAATCCGATCGCTGTTACCCAATGAATAAAGCCGCCCATGGGCGGCTTTATTTTTGCCTGCGCCTGGCACGAAGTGGTGCACAGTCCTGGTTTTATTCCCCGGTGGTTTATAAATCAGAAATATCCGCTGCGGCGTGGCCATAATATGGCAGGCAACCGTGCGGATAGTGGTGCAGATAATAATCTGATAACGAAATGCGCCGTTCCGCCCTTATCTGAATTTCCGGCAACTCCCAGCTTTTTTAACCAGCATAATAGCTCAGCTTATTTCTCACAAAAAACCTCAGCCTGTTTTTATGCTTTGATATGAGTGGTTTACCGCCTCGATTAAAGGTTCACTTTATTTTCGGTAAATTTTAATCATAGCGCCCTGCTGTTTCCCACCTTTTAGTCCAGAGCGCCTTTAACTAGACTCTTTATATCGCTACTTAATCAGGAGGGTGCAGATGGTTTATCACGACAAAACAACGGGTCATATGATTCTTGGTGAAGCTGCAATTAATCTGGCTTTTGACGAACAGGAGATTACGCTGGTAGCACTGATTCGCCAGTTGAGCGAAATGGCCGAACAGGAGCGCAACGATGAGCGGGTCACGCAGATTGCCGATGCGCGCAACTGGCTCAAAGGTTTTATCGAATCCTCAACGCGTGACCGTGCCGAATTAAACTGGCTGGTCGAGACCGGACAGGCACCGGTTAATCTTAAAGATTATCGTTAGTCATGTGCGGGTCATTGCTGTTTTTTTAGGGTGCCGGGCACGCGCCTGGCCTCACAGCCAGAGACGCTGGGACAGCGTGGCAGTGGAATAGTGCATGTCGGCCAGAACGTGACCAGAACGTGAATTGCAACGCTCTGGACCCGGCTCCCGTGTCGGCCTGAAACGGCTTCCACGCAGATTGATGAGTGCTATTGCTCTGCACTCATCGGCCGGCCATCTGGCCGTTAACCGGCCTTCGTCGGCTTCTCCCCACCTGCCGTCACGCTCAGCGCGTCAGCGGCTCCCCGTTTTCAGTCACCTGCAGCGTTTTTGGATGTTTCGCTGTAGGGGTTTCAAACCCACCACGGGCAGCAAAAACAGAACAGCCAATGGCTGCCACAAGTGTCAGTAAGATTGAGGTTTTCACGAAACGCGCCTTAATTTTCTTCGCTACAGGATAAAGCGTGAAAGCCTGGCACATAATCAGATGAGGGGAAAGGAAAGTGCAGAATTTCTCTGTCTGGAAG
>CATOTO010000048.1:0-23085 GCA_951812925.1 Calliopum simillimum | reverse complement strand
GTTTCCAGGTATTTCTACGTAGTTCATCGGGGATAGCGGTCCCAGGGGGATGATATGGCGTTTTTTGGCGCAGAGCCTGTTTACTTACAGGCCTATGCCTGGTGGGTCGCAATGCGTTAGAGCGCATGATCAATACTGGCCCTACCGTTCAGATAACCGTCAAGTATGCCCGCTGAGCAGCTGGCTAAATTCCAGGATGCACTGGAGCATCACAACAATCGTCCTGTCCAGCCAGTGAATGGGCGGATTATTGTGGAATAAATCGTTGATATAGCATCGGGATGAATCTTAAATGAGTGCGTTCACTGAAATTAAAGGGGAAGGTCGGGAATAAAGGAATAAACAGAAGAGAGAGGATGGTACGCCCTACAGGATTCGAACCTGTGACCTACGGCTTAGAAGGCCGGTGCTCTATCCAACTGAGCTAAGGGCGCATTGGGAACTGCGTCGAATTATACGGTGCGCACCTGCTGAGTCAACGATTTATCGGGCTGACGCGCTCTGTTGCTGCACTATTGAACAGTGAGCCTTGAAACTGTGCCTGACAGCAGCGTCCGCTTCTGACAAAATAGGCGCCAATCCCCGTATTAACTCAACACAGATGGATCCCCTCTCTGATGGTAGCAAAGATTATTGACGGTAAAACGATTGCGCAGCAGGTGCGACAAGAGGTTGCGGTAAAAGTACAGCAGCGTCTGGCCGCTGGAAAACGCGTCCCTGGCCTGGCAGTCGTTCTGGTCGGTGAGAACCCGGCCTCGCAGATTTATGTCGGTAGCAAACGCCGTGCCTGTGAAGAAGTGGGGTTCCTCTCCCGCTCTTACGATCTGCCCGCTTCCACCAGCGAAGCCGAGTTGCTTGAGCTGATCGACACGCTGAATCACGATGGCGAAATCGACGGGATCCTGGTTCAGCTGCCTTTGCCGGCTGGCATTGATAACGTGAAGGTACTGGAAAGCATTTCGCCGTCGAAAGACGTCGATGGCTTCCACCCGTACAACGTTGGCCGCCTGTGTCAGCGTGCGCCTAAGCTGCGCCCTTGTACGCCTCGCGGCATCGTTACCCTGCTCGAACGCTACAACATCGATACCTTCGGTATGAATGCCGTGGTGGTGGGCGCGTCCAATATTGTTGGACGTCCGATGAGCATGGAGCTGCTGTTGGCCGGCTGCACCACTACCGTTACGCACCGCTTCACCAAAGATCTGCGCCACCATGTGGAACATGCCGATCTGCTGGTGGTTGCGGTGGGCAAACCGGGCTTTATTCCGGGCGACTGGATCAAACCGGGCGCGGTAGTGATTGATGTGGGGATTAACCGCCTCGAGAGCGGCAAAGTGGTGGGAGATGTCGACTTCGACGCCGCCTCTGAGCGCGCTTCTTATATTACCCCAGTACCAGGCGGCGTAGGCCCGATGACCGTGGCAACGCTGATTCAGAATACGCTGTACGCCTGCGAAACTTTTGATGATGGAGCAGTAGAATAATGGCCACTTTCTCTTTAGGTAAACATCCGCACGTCGACCTGTGCGATCTGCTGAAGCTGGAAGGTTTAGTTGAAAGCGGCGCGCGCGCCAAAGCGCTGATCGCCGAGGGCAATGTCACCGTTGATGGCGTGGTGGAAACCCGTAAACGCTGCAAGATTGTCAGCGGTCAGACCGTGGTGTTTGAAGGTAACAGCATCTCAGTCGTCGAATAATGCCTGCTGCCCCACCGCGCTGGTGGGGCTCTTGATCCTACAGCACCACCGTTTCCCCTTCCCTTTGCGCCAGCTGATAATGGCGAAGCTCACAATGCCTGCCAATTTGCTCCGCCAGGTGGGACGAGTGGCTGGTGACCCAAATCTGGCTGTAACGGCTTGCTTCAGCAATTAACAACGCCAGCGCGGGCAACAAATCCGGATGCAGACTGTTCTCCGGTTCATTGATTGCCATAAAGGTTGGCGGCCTTGGCTGAGCAGCGCGACCACCAGGCACAGAAAGCGCAGCGTACCATCCGACAGTTCTGCCGCATCAAGTGGACGCAGAATGCCTTCACGCTGCATCAGCATCTGAAAGCGGCCACCCTGCTCTTCCACAAAGAATTCACTGGCCGGAAAGGCTTCCGCCAGCACCGAATACAGCAACTCGGTATGCCCACGCTCGCGCAGCGTTTCAAACGCCGCGGCGAGATTATGGCCGTCATGCGCCAGCACCGGGGCGCGGATGCCGACCTGCGGCACGCGAATCGGCGATCCCGGCCAGACGGCAAATTCATGATAGAAACGCCACTTGCGCATATTTTCACGCACCTGCGAGACTTCCGGATAAAGATGGGGATCGGACAGTTGCGAAAAAACCGACTCTTCTTCATGTAATGAGGAAGGATAGGCTATCCGCTCGCCCTGAATATTATTCAGGAAGGCCGCCTGGTTTTTGCGTTCTAATAACAGCGAGGACGGTCGACGACGTTGACCGGATAACCAGATATGCTCGGCCTTGACCAAGGGATCGAGGTTAAACAGGCTGATCAACGGCTCGGGAAAACCAATTTCCAGCTGATAGGCGTAATCCTCCATTTCCACACCCAGCACCATCCGTTTGCCGTTACGCTTGTTTTCGCCCCGCTTCGGCGCGCCTGCCCACATCGTTTTCTGGATACCGCCCTCGTCCGCCAGCGCGGCCGACAATCGCCCGCTCGCTGCTTCGTGCAGCAGCCGCACGGCTTTATACAGGTTCGATTTGCCACAGCCGTTCGGTCCGCTGATCACATTCAACTGCGAGAGCGGTAGTTCGACATCGCGAATGGAGCGGAATCCCGCCAGTGAGAGTTGCTTAATGGTCATAAACGCCTCCTGCAGATAGCAAAAAGGGGCTTTCGCCCCTTATGGTGTTGACTGCCGCATCACCCGATTACTTGCGACGCCAGCTGGTACCCAGCGGGCCGTCTTCCAGCACGATGCCCATCGCCACCAGTTTGTCGCGCGCCATGTCCGCCTGCGCCCAGTTCTTCTCGCGACGCGCATCCAGACGCTGTCTGATCAACGCTTCGATTTCTGCCACTTCATCGTCGTTGCTCTGTGCGCCGTTTTGCAGGAACAGCTCCGGATCCTGCTCCAGCAGGCCCAGCACACCAGCCAGCTCGCGAAGTTTAGCTGCCAGGCCGTTAGCCGCCGACATATCTTCCGCTTTCAGGCGGTTCACTTCACGCGCCATATCAAACAGCGCGGAATAGGCTTCCGGGGTGTTGAAATCGTCATCCATCGCTTCGCGGAAGCGCGTTTCAAACACCTCGCCACCGGCAGGCTCAGCGCTACTGTCGGTGTTGCGAATGGCGGTATAGAGGCGCTCCAGCGCCGAACGCGCCTGCTTCAGGTTATCTTCGCCGTAGTTCAGCTGGCTACGATAGTGGCCTGACATCAGGAAGCAACGCACGGTTTCTGCATCGAAGTGCTGCAACACATCACGTACGGTAAAGAAGTTATTTAATGACTTGGACATCTTCTCGCGGTCGATCATCACCATGCCGGAGTGCATCCAGTAGTTGACGTAAGGACCTTCGTGAGCACAGGTTGATTGCGCAATCTCGTTCTCATGGTGCGGGAACATCAGATCCGATCCGCCACCGTGGATATCAAAATGCTCGCCCAGCTGTTTGCAGTTCATCGCGGAACACTCGATGTGCCAGCCAGGACGGCCTTCACCCCATGGAGAGGACCAGCTTGGCTCGTTGGCTTTCGACATTTTCCACAGCACGAAGTCCATCGGATTGCGCTTCACGTCCTGCTCAACTTCCACGCGCGCGCCCGCCTGCAGCTGCTCAAGATCCTGACGGGACAGTAAACCGTACTGCGGATCGCTTGGCACCGAGAACATCACATCGCCGTTGCTGGCAACGTACGCATGCTCACGGTCGATCAGCTTGCTGACGATCTCAATGATCTCGCTGATATGGCGCGTGGCACGCGGTTCCTGATCCGGCGGCAGAATATTCAGCGCAGCAAAATCCTTGTGCATTTCGCCGATCATCCGGTTAGTCAGCACCTCAACAGTTTCGCCATTTTCATTGGCGCGCTTGATAATCTTGTCGTCAATATCGGTGATATTGCGGACATAATTAAGTGAATAGCCGAGATAACGCAGATAACGTGCTACCACGTCAAACGCCACAAACGTTCTGCCGTGGCCAATATGACACAGGTCGTAAACGGTAATGCCGCACACGTACATGCCGATCTTACCTGCATGAATAGGTTTGAATTCCTCTTTTTGACGACTCAGGGTATTAAAAATCTTTAGCATTGAGACATTCCGTTTTGACGTGTGCGGGTTAAAACCAGTAAAAGGCTTATTCTGACGTATTGTTAACGGAAGCGCCACGCAAAGCAAGGTTATGCCCCGTGCCGTTTATGCACTGGTGCTGACTCGTCATCACATTTTGTGATATAAAAGCCGTCTATTAATTGCGTACTGGCGCCCTCGTGCTGCCGGTGCTGCTCTACCATTCACACTTCCAACCTTTACAGGATGAGAACATGGTCACTTTCCAGACAAATCATGGCGATATCGTTATCAAAACCTTCGATGACAAAGCGCCAGCTACCGTAGCTAACTTCCTGGATTATTGCCGTGAAGGTTTCTACGACAACACGATTTTCCACCGTGTCATCAATGGCTTTATGGTTCAGGGCGGCGGCTTCGAGCCGGGCATGAAGCAGAAAGACACCAAAGAAGAAATCCAGAACGAAGCCAGCAACGGCCTGAAAAACACCAAGGGTACGCTGGCAATGGCCCGTACTCAGGCGCCTCACTCGGCAACTGCGCAGTTCTTCATTAACGTGGCAGACAACGACTTCCTGAACTTCCGTGACGAAAGCCTGCAGGGCTGGGGTTACTGTGTGTTTGCTGAAGTGGTTGAAGGCATGGACGTGGTTGAGAAAATCAAAGCGGTCGCCACTGGCCGTAGCGGTATGCATCAGGACGTTCCGAAAGAAGACGTTGTGATCCAGAAAGTCACCGTCAGCGAATAATGCCTCACACGCTGTTTATCGCAGATTTACATCTGTGCGCAGAAGAACCGGCAATTACTGCCGGTTTTCTTGCTTTTTTACGCCGTGATGCGTTGCATGCCGATGCGCTGTATATTCTCGGCGACCTGTTTGAAGCCTGGATTGGTGATGACGATCCTGACCCGCTTCATGCTGAGATCGCGGCCGCACTGATGACCCTGAAGCAACAGGGGATCCCCTGCTATTTTATTCACGGTAACCGCGACTTCCTGGTTGGCAAACGCTTTGCACGCGCCAGCGGCATGACCTTATTGCCGGAAGAACAGGTGCCGGAACTTTACGGAAAGCGCATGTTGATCATGCATGGCGACACGCTCTGCACCGACGATCAGGGCTATCAACACTTCCGCAAAAAAGTGCATCAGCCCTGGCTCCAATGGCTGTTCCTTGCCCTTCCTTTATTTGTCCGCCAGCGGATTGCCCTGAAGATGCGCGCAGGCAGTAAACAGGCGAACAGCAGCAAAGACGTGACCATCATGGACGTGAATGATGAGGCTGTAAAAGCCGTGATGACCCGTTATCAGGTGCAGTATCTGATCCACGGCCATACGCATCGCCCGGCAATTCATCCGCTTGAGGTCAATGGCCAGCCTGCCGAAAGACTGGTGCTGGGTGCCTGGCATTACGAAGGTTCAATGATCCGCGTTAGCGAAGACGAAACCACCCTCATTTCCTTCCCATTCTGAACCCTAAAAAAATCCCGCAAATGCCCGTTTCATGCCTGAGCAAACGTTTTCCTTGATGTCGAGTCATGCTATCCTCTTTGCCCTTCCCATCTGACCGCCTAAACGGCTTTCAGGTGACGTATGTACAATCACAGGAGTCAGACCCGCATGTCATCCAACGCCGCGCAGGCCCGCATCGCTATTGTTATGGGTTCCAAAAGTGACTGGGCAACCATGCAATTTGCCGCCGAGATCCTCACGACTCTGGCTGTGCCCTTCCAGTGTGAAGTCGTTTCGGCGCACCGTACCCCGGACAAGCTGTTCAGCTTCGCTGAGCAGGCTGCGGATAATGGCATTCAGGTGATCATTGCTGGCGCTGGCGGCGCGGCGCATCTTCCGGGCATGATTGCGGCGAAAACGCTGGTGCCGGTGCTGGGCGTGCCGGTGCAGAGTGCAGCGCTGAGCGGCGTCGACAGCCTTTACTCCATCGTGCAGATGCCACGCGGTATTCCGGTTGGCACGCTGGCAATTGGTAAAGCCGGTGCGGCCAATGCGGCGCTGCTGGCGGCGCAGATTCTGGCCACCCACGATGCGGAACTACGTTCACGGCTGGCTGCGTGGCGTCAGGCACAGACCGATGAAGTGTTAAATAACCCGGATCCGCGGGAGGAAGCATGAAGCCGGTCTGCGTATTAGGAAATGGTCAGCTGGGCCGCATGTTACGTCAGGCTGGCGAGCCGCTGGGCATCGCCGTCTATCCGGTAGGATTAGATGCCGAACCGGAAGCGCTGCCGATCCAACAAAGCGTGATCACTGCAGAAATTGAACGCTGGCCGGAAACCGCCCTGACGCGCGAACTGGCGAACCATAACGCCTTCGTGAACCGCGATATTTTCCCGCGTCTGGCCGATCGCCTGACCCAGAAGCAGTTACTGGACCAGCTGGGTCTGGCCACCGCGCCCTGGCAGCTGCTGGCGGATGCCGCAGAGTGGCCACAGGTGTTCAACACCCTCGGTGAACTGGCCATCGTTAAGCGCCGCACCGGCGGTTATGACGGTCGTGGTCAGTGGCGTCTGCGCGCGACCGAAACGGATTCGTTGCCAGCCGATTGCTACGGTGAATGCATCGTTGAGCAGGGCATTAACTTCTCTGGCGAAGTGTCGCTGGTTGGCGCGCGCGGCCATGATGGCAGCACCGTTTTCTATCCGTTGACCCATAACCTGCATGAGGACGGCATTCTGCGCACCAGCGTTGCCTTCCCGGATCCTGACGCAGCCCTGCAGAAGCAGGCCGAAACCATGCTGTCAGCCATTATGCATGAGCTGAAGTACGTCGGCGTGATGGCGATGGAGTGCTTTGTGGTGCCGGAAGGCCTGCTGATTAATGAACTGGCGCCACGCGTTCATAACAGCGGGCACTGGACGCAAAACGGCGCGTCCATCAGCCAGTTTGAACTGCATCTGCGGGCGATCCTCGATCTGCCTTTGCCGACGCCGGCAGTCAGCACGCCGTCAGTGATGGTTAACCTGATTGGCACCGCCGTGAATCTGGACTGGCTGAATCAGCCGCTGGTGCACCTGCACTGGTACGAAAAAGAGGTTCGTCCCGGCCGCAAGGTGGGTCATTTGAACCTGTCGGACGTGAGCAAACCGGCATTGCAGGCTGCTATTGCGGCGCTGGTGCCACAGTTACCCGCTGAATATGCCAGCGGCATCGCCTGGGCGGTTGAGAAACTGCAGGGTTGATGGGAAAAATCAGGCAGGAACGTCGGACAATCGGACGATTTTCCTGCCCGAGCTGCAAAAGGACAGTCCTTAACTGTACTTAAGTATGGCTATCAATTGTCTGGCAAAAAACGTATTGTATTGGCGAACAAAAATATAAATATTCTTTATTATTAGTACATTAGATTTAATTTGCCAACACCAAGGGAACCAGTACCAAATTAGTTGTGTATAAAAAGGTAAATAATATTCACCTTTACGATACCCCTGATGCGATCTGGTTCACCCTTACCGCCCCGTCCTTCTCTGTCAGTCTGACATCAAAAACGCCTGATTTTCCCGCCGGCTTCTCCGACTTTATCAAGCGGTGCTTTTCCCCCGATCCTTTCCGCGCCGGGGTTAGGCGAATGTTTGGTATTATGATAAAATTCTGTATTAACTATGGAAGAAATATTTTCCCAGGGAGATAATGACATGGCTAAATTGTTTTTTGATAACCAGGCTATTAATACGTCAGTCAAAGAGTATCTGGAAAGGAAGCTGGTCCAGTTCAATAACATTAAATACGCCTATGCCATTATGAGTAAAAGGAATCCGGCAGATTTCTCCATTATCTCTAACCGGCAGGAGTGGTTTAAAGTTTATATAGAGAACAATTTCCAGTTTATCGATCCGGTGTTGATTACCGCTCTTTACCGTATGACGCCTTTCTCCTGGGATGAAAATCTGATGCTGAATAAAGGCGTCAAGGTACCCAAGCTGTTTGATATGGCAAAAAACCACGACATTATTAACGGTTATACCTTTGTGCTGCATGACCATAATAATAATCTGGTGGTGCTGTCGATTATGCTGGATAAACACTGCGACGATAATATTGAAGAGCTGATCCAGCTTAACAAAGATAAATTGCAGATGTTATTGATCACCACGCATGAAAAGCTGACACAGCTTTATCAGGAGCAGTCCAGAAAAGCCGATTTCGAAGAGATGAACACCCGCGAACTGTTCACCAGCCGCGAAAACGAAATCATCTACTGGGCCAGCGTCGGCAAGTCCTACCAGGAAATCGCCCTGATCCTTGGGATCAAACTCACCACGGTGAAATACCATATCGGCAATGCGGTGAAGAAGCTGGGCGTAACCAATGCCAAACACGCCATCCGTCTGGGGATAGAGTTGAACCTAATCCGTCCGGTGCTTCCTGACGGGGAATGACAGCGGCCAGCTATCCAGTTCGCAGCCTAATGCGGGAACCTTCGCTTTCACCAGCGCCATCAGCGTTGACTGGTTCCCGGCATCGACAGGCATAAAAATCAGATAGATATTCTCCTGCTTCTCTGACATTGCCTGTTCCACCACCGACACCTTCCAGCCCGACTTTTTAAATATCAGGTACATCGGATGGCTGACAATGGCGTAAATCCCTTCGTAACCATAATGCCGGGCATAATTGATCATCGAGAGAAAAAGTAACGCGCTGACCGGCTGCTGCTTAAGCTCTTTCGCCTGAACCTGATCCTTATCGATAAATAACCGGCTGGCTTCGACATAATTACCTTGCGGTAGATCAATATTTTTAAACCAGGATTTAAAGGTGCCGGTAATCATATTCGGGTATTTAATTTCGATAAAGCGCAGACTGCAAATACAGGACTCTTTATAAATACCGAAAATATAGGTGGTTCGCGGATTATCGTATTGATCCGACTCCATATTATTTTCAGTGTTGACCATCCAGTTAAGACGATCTTTGAAGACTTTTTTACGAAGAGAAAACAGCTCCTGAGAATTTAATTCAGACAGGAAATTATATTTCACATCAAGCAGGTGCAGCATACTTACTCCATCCTTAGCTAAATTTTGCGCTAATAATACCTGCAATATTAACCTGTCACAAAGCACTATCCGAGGAGGATGTGAGTCGCGAGGCGAAAAAGGATGAGGATGGCGGGGGAAGAAATGAAGCAGGCCGGAGCGATCCGGCCTGCTTTTTTAGTCTGCGTTATAGCTTCTGAACAACGCCTTGCCTTTCAGCAACCGCACGCCAAGCCAGCCACCGCACACCGACAGCAGCACCGCACCGGTCATCGGCAGCGCAACCCACAGCATAAAGTCAGGCTCCCACGGGAAGTCGAAGACTTTACGCTGCAGTCCCCACAAGGCGGCCTCGGCGCCAATGGCGGCAGCCAGACCGGAAACGGCACCTAACAGGGCAAACTCACTCCACAGCGTCCCGCGCAGCAGTTTTTTGCTGGCACCCAGCGTGCGATAGACTACCAGCTCCTGCCTGCGCTGACGCATGCCGACCTGAACCTGCGCCAGCAGCAGCAATACGCCGCAGGCAGTCACCAGGATCACCATAATTTCCAGTGCCTGGCTGACCTGTGCCAGAACCTGGCTAATCTGGCGCAGGATGCTGCCGATATCCAGCAGGCTCAGGGTGGGGAATTCCCGGTTGAGCTGAGCCAGCAAGGCATTGTTACCTTCCAGACGGAAGCTGGTCAGCCAGGTTTGCGGCTGATCGTCCAGTGCGCCAGGCGGGAAGATAAAGAAGAAGTTCGGCTTCAGGCTCTCCCAGTCGACCTTGCGCAGGCTGGTGATTTTGGCTGAAAACTCCTGCGTATCCCCGGTAAAGGTCAGCGTATCGCCCAACTTCACGCCCAGTCGTCCGGCCAGTGCCTCTTCCATCGACACCTCGCCTTTTTTCGGCGGCCAGCTTCCTGCCGTCAGCGGATTATGATCCGGCAGCTGTTCCTGCCAGGTCAGATTCAGCTCGCGGTTTAAGGCGTTATCCAGCGCCGGATCGGCGGGCTTCTGATTGATGCCAGTCAGCCGGACGCGGGCAACCGGATAGAAGGTTTGCGGCTCAACGTGATTCTTCTCAAGGAAGGTTTTCACCTGAGGCACCTGATCCTGGGTGAGATTAAGCAGGAAATAGTTTGGGCTGCCCGGCGGAAGCTGCTGCTGCCAGCGGTCCAGCAAATCCCCGCGCATCACCAGCAGCAAAGCCAGCAGCATAAAGGACAGCGAGAAAGCCGCCAGCTGGCTGAGCGTGGTCCAGGGCTGACGTAACAGCCGGTTGATCGCCAGCCTGAACGCCAGATTACGCACACTAAGACGGCGGAGCAGCATTAATCCGCCCCAGCCAATCGCCCCCAGCAGTGCAGACAACAGGATGATGCCGCCGACCAGCGCCCACAGTAATTTGCTGCCGCCCACCAGCAACGCCAGCAGCGCAATCACCACCAACGCCATGGCCGGCAAATAGAACTTCAGCGGCCAGACATCGGCCACGACATCACGGCGCAGTACGCGCAACGGCTGAGTCGCCAGCAGCAGGCGATAAGGACGAAGGCCCACCAGCAGCGAGATGATAAACAGCGAACCGATGGCCCACAGCCACGGCCAGGCGCTGGCGGCGGGCAGTTCACCCGGCAGCACCGGCTTCAACATCCGCAGCAGCACCACTTCAAAGCCCATGCCGATTGCCCCGCCGCATACCGCCGCCAGCAGCAGCACGGCCAGCCATTGCCCGACAATCAGTTTTCTTAGCGCGGCGCGATTGGCACCGAGGGTTTTCAGTACCGCAACCAGATCGTAACGGCTTTTACAGTAATGGCTCATGGCCACGGCCACGGCGGCTATCGCCAGCATCAGCGTCAGAAGGGCCGACAGCAGCAGGAACTGCTGGGCACGCACCATCGACTTACCCAGCGCATCTTCCGAATTTTCCACGCTGATCCAGCGCTGATCGGGTTTGATCTGCGCGCTGATATAGCTGTCGTAACGGCTGAGCTGCTCAGGGTTGCCTGCAAACTTATAACGCCAGGTGACGCGGCTTCCCGGCTGGATCGCCCCGGTTTTGCCGACGTCAGCCAGATTCATCAGCAGCCTGGGCGCGGTCTGGAACGGGTTAAAGCCCGCATCCGGCTCCTGAACCACCTCACCCGCCACGCGTAAGGTGGTATCGCCGACATCCAGATTTGCGCCAGATTTCAGGTTTAGCAACGCCAGCAGACGCGGCGCGGCAAGCACGGTGCCTGCCGCAGGTTTCAGCCCCGCAGGTTCCGTTGCCAGCGTGCCAAACATCGGATAGAGATCGTCCACCGCTTTTACCGATGCCAGCTGCGGCGTATCGGCGGCGAAGGTCATGGTCATAAACGTCAGCTGACGTCCGACCTGTAATCCCTCTTTCTTCGCTTCATCCAGCCAGGCCTGCGGCACTTCCCGCGAGCTTTGCAGCGTCCGGTCGCCGGCCATAAAATCGCGGCTTTGCTGGGTCAGGCCTTTTTCCATGCGATCGCTGAGTGACCCCAGCGCCAGCACGCAGGCCACGGCCAGCGTCAGGGCCAGCCAGACAATCAGCAACGATGGCGATTTCCATTCACGCCAGAACCACCGCCAGATCATGCTTCCTCCCACAGCTTACCGTCGCGCACGCGTAAGCGCCGATCGCAGCGGGCGGCGAGCTGTTCATCGTGGGTGACCAGAATCAGCGTGGTGGCAAGGTCGCGGTTAAGCGAAAACAGCAGGTCGGCAATGCGATCGCCGGTTTTACGATCCAGGTTGCCGGTGGGCTCATCGGCAAACAGCAGCGCCGGTTTGCCGTTAAAGGCGCGTGCCAGCGCCACGCGTTGCTGTTCTCCGCCGGACAGCTGCGAGGGCAGATGTGTCAGGCGCTCTGCCAGCCCAAGCTGAGCCAGTAACGCCTGCGCCTGCTCGCGGCTTTGACGATCGCTTTCGCCGCGCAGCAACGCCGGTAGCTGCACGTTTTCTAACGCGTTTAGCGTCGGAACCAACATGAACGACTGGAAGACAAAACCGACGCTTTTGGCCCGCAGTTCAGCACGCTGCTCCTCATCCATTTTGTGCAGCGGCGAGCCCAGCAGAAAGACTTCACCTTCGGAACCGTCATCCAGCCCTGCCAGAATGCCCAGCAGAGTCGACTTACCGGAACCCGACTCGCCAATCAACGCGATGGTCTCAGCCGGTTTGACAACCAGCTCAACTCCGGTAAGGATGGAAAGCTGATGCTCACCCTGACCGACGGACTTACTAAGACGATGAACTTCAAGAATGTTTTCCGCTGGCATTACCCTTTCCTGTTATTATTGGCCCTGATGTCGCTGCGCGCGACGGCGGCAGATACGCTGTTAGTGCTGGGCGATAGTTTAAGCGCCGGTTACCGGATGTCCGCCACCACGGCATGGCCCGCGTTACTCAATGATAAATGGCAGAAATCGCCCACTATCATTAACGGTAGCATAAGCGGCGACACTGCCACCCAGGGGCTTGCGCGCCTGCCCTCGCTGCTGAAGCAGCATCAACCGCGTTGGGTGCTGATTGAACTGGGAGGAAACGACGGTTTACGGGGCTTCCCACCGCAAAACATTGAGCAGGACTTGAGTAAAATTATTGCTCAGGTAAAAGCGGCAAACGCACAGCCGTTGCTGATGCAAATCCGTCTGCCGGCCAATTACGGCCGTCGCTATACCGCGTCGTTCAGTGACATTTACCCGAAGCTGGCAAAAGAAAATGCCATCCCGCTGGTGCCTTTCTTTATGGAACAGGTGTACCTGAAACCAGAATGGATGCAACAGGATGGGATCCACCCCAATCCCGATGCTCAGCCGTTTATTGCCGGGCTGATGGCCAAAGAACTGGCTCCACTAGTTAAGCATGAGTAACAGGGTTTGCAGACGGCTCACAGGTAAAGTTATGCAAAATAACAAGCTACTACTATTAACTCACTGTTAAATCAATTAGTTACATAACTAAAGGATTTAATTGGCGACAAAATGGCGACAGCCATTTAGCGCCAATGCCATTAACTGAGTTATCAAACATAGCAAAGATGAGCGTTATCAATCCAATGTATTGACCATTCCTTACTCATCACCAAATGACAGACGTAAAAAAACCCGCTTCGTGCGGGTTTTAGTTTGATTTGCAGTTAGAGCCAAAGCGCGCCTTGCAGTGATCTATCCGGGTGAGGCGGGACTGGTTTTACCGTTCCGGGTTGCATGATGATCTTGGCTACGGTTTCTAAGGACTTGAATGTGCAACTGCAGTTGATGTTCTGACACTGGTTATATCTTTCTTTGGTATCTTTCGAGACTTGAAAACTACTGCGGGTATGCGCTGCGCCCCCACATAATGGACAGTTCATCATAGTTAAATACTCCGTTATTTGTACACAGATGGGAACTTGTGGCGAGTATATAGATAAATTGGCCCCAATAGGAATCACTTTATTCCATTTCTATCCCATCAATTTTCACTTCAAGTTCCAGACTTGTCGTAAACCCGCTGTCGCCCAGGTTGTGGGTCAGCGTGGTGATGATCCATTCAGCCGCATCAATCTGCTGCTTGAACCCGCTCACCTTTACCGGCATCTCCGTATAAAGCTCAGCCCTGCCGCGCGCCAGCTCAATGGAAAACGTGGCCACGCCCCGCTGCAGCCGTTCCCACTGCATTTTGGCTGCCCGCTCTGCATTAGCGCGGCTGGCATATGTCCGGCTCAGCACCAGCACGTTTTCATCCGTGCCGACCAGATAATCACCCTGCTTAGCCTCGGGCTCTTTTTTCTTTGCCGTGGTTTTGCGCCTGCGCTTCACTTTCGTGACTTCTTTCTTTACAGGTTCCCGCGTGTGCAGCCAGCTGGCTATCACGCCCGTGTAAGCATCCCTGTCTGCCAGGCTGAACCGGTGGCTGTCGCCGTCCCTGCGCTGAAGGGTGATAACCGGCAACACCTTTCCGCTGGCCGTTTTCCCCTGCCCCTGACGGATAAACAGCAGGCTGCCATTTTTCACGCAGGCTAGCGCCCCGGACTGGCGCGCAAGGCGCATCAGAAAGCTGGCGTCTGACTCGTTCGTCTGGTCCAGATGGTCAATGGCAAGCTTTGCCACATCATCACCCAGCGCCAGCTTCAGCTTATGCCTGGCCGCTATATCGCGCGTGATGTCGCCCACCGTGACCTTATGCCATGACTTTTCGCGCTTCGTGTTAAGCGTCTCGCGAAAGTCGGCACTGCGCGCGCGAAGCGTCAGCCGGTCAGGCGATCCCGAGTGTTCAATTTCATCAACCGTATAGGTGCCTTTGGGAATAAGCAGCTGCCCCTCCCACCCCAGCGCCAGCGTCAACGCCACGCCCCGGCGGGGAAGCTGCAGCTGGCCGTCCGCATCGTCCAGCTGAATATCCAGCTGGTCAGCCTCAAATCCGCGGTTGTCGGTGAGCGTCAGGCTGATAAGCCGCTTCTCAATCTTCTGCGTGATGTCGGCACCTTCCATCGTCAGGCGGAACTGCGGCGCGCTGATGGCCCCGTTAGCCCAGGCGGAACTGTTCATTGCAGCAGCCCTCCCACCGCAGAGTTAAGCCTGCCCGCCGCGCCGGTTGCCGCACTCTGCATGGCCGTTAGCTGATCGCTCAGGCTTCCAAACATCTCGCGAAGCGATTCATCCGTTCGCCGGAGCGTAAGCGTAAACTCGATGCGCCTGCACGCGCCGTTACTGAAAAACTCCGTACTGGTCTTGTTCACGCTCTCAATAACAAACATGCCGTAAATTGCCCCGCTGCCCTCGATCAGCGGCCACGCGCGGCCAAGCTCCGCAATCTGCTCCAGCGCGAACAGCGTCAGGCGGCCACCGGTCATTTCAGGCAACAGAACGCCCGTCAGCGTAATGGTGTCGTTATCCGGCCCCAGAAACTGCATTGACGGACGGACACCCACCCGGCTGTTAGTCGGAAACCGCCAGCTGCGCTGGTGTTGCAGCTGCTGATAGGGGGCAGTTTTCAGCATGAAGACAAACAGCCCCAGCGTCATCATCATTATTCGAACCCTCCCCGGTCACTGTAGGAACTGCGCGCGCGGGCCTGCGCCTGCCGCTCTTTTTCTTCAATCCGTCGCATCACCTCATCCACCACACTCTGATGGCTTTCGCCCGGCTGCTGCACAATGGTAAATGCAAAGCTGTTATGCACCGGGGCAGCCGCTCCGGCAGACATTACGCCGCCGGTGGCACCCGCCGGTTGTGCTTTGGCGGGCAGGCTCATAGGATGCAGTGGCCGCGCTGCTGCCGGTGTCCCTGCCAGCCCCATCGCCAGCGCGGCGGACGCGGCCAGTGATGCGGTGCGCCTGCGGCTGGTGATACTGGCCGGACCGTTCACAAGCTCCGGTCCGTTCTCGCCCGCAATCCCGAACTTACCGGCGGGAATAAAGCCGCCGCTGTCATACAGCCCGGCAAACCCCGTAGCCGATCCCGGACTCTTACCCGGCAAGCCCGGCATCACCGGCGAGGCTTCACCCGGTTTTATCCAGTCAGGCAGGTAACTGGTCAGGGATGAAAGCTTGCTTTTCAGCCCCTCCCACTTCGCGCTTATCCCCGCCATCAGCCCGTCAATCATCTGCGAACCGGCCTCCTGAAAACGGGCCGGCAGCGCCTGCACGTCAGCAACAATTTCACTCCACTTTGAACTGATGTACGCCCTGATGGCGTCCCATACGGTGCTGACCTTGGTGCTGATGCCATCCCATAACGCGACAAGCTTTGGCCCCAGCGTGTCCCAGTTTTGCCAGATAAGCAGCGCCCCGGCGGCAATCAGGCCGATAACCGCAAGAATGGGGTTCGCCAGCATCAGGCGGCCCAGCCATAAAATCCCGTTGCCCATCAGGCCAATCGCACCCCGGATAAGCGTGAACGCGCTGACGGTTTTAATACCCAGCACGCCACAGCTCAGGCGCAACAGCGCCAGCGGGCCAAGAATGGCGGCAGCGGCCAGCGACAGAACGCCGACGGCACTGGCCGCAATGGCAAACCCCGCGCCAAGCTTGAACAGCCCGGCAGTCAGCTGCGGGTGCTGCTTCACGAAATTACCCAGCGAGGTGGCGAGGTCGCCCAGCCAGTCAGACAGCCGCTTGAGGTCCGGCGCGACGGTTTCACCAATGGCGGCCATTGCGTTGGTAAACGAACCGGTGGCCGCCTCCCATTTGTTGCCCAGGGTGTTCAGTGACGCATTGACGCGCTCACGCAGGGAGGCCTGATTTTCAAGCTTGGCGGCCGTTTCCCGGTAACCCTCCACGCCTTTGGAAATCATGATGTTCAGCACCTGCAGCGTCTCCGCGTCATCGCCAAACATATCCTTCAGCGTGGTGAGCCGCTTCTGGGTGCTCAGGCTTTTAAGCTGTGCCAGCTGCTGATACATCTTATCGATGCCGCCGAACTCGCCCTTGCCGTTGGTGAAGTCAAACTTCACGCCCGTGCCTTTCAGGTCGCTGTTTACGCCTTTCATTTTGTCGGCGTCCATCATGCCCTGAAACACTTTGCGGTAGGCGTTACCGGCAGACTCGCCCGCCATGCTGGACTGATCGGCCATGACCAGCAGCGGCGCAAAGGTTTTTGAAGCCTCCAGCCCTTTCTGCTTGATGATGTCCATGGCGCTGCCAATTTTTGCGTACCCCTGCAGCATGTTTCCCGGATCGACACCGGCATAGAATCCCTTCTGGATGATGTCGGTCAGGGCCATCATGTCCTTTTCGCTGGTCTGCGTGGCATCCTGCAGCTTGGCGGCAAATTCCGCCGCGTCAGTGGGCGCCATCTTCAGCTGAACGCCCAGATACGCCGTTGCCTCACCCAGCCCGCCCAGAATTGACTGCGCGCTCATACCCTGACGCCGCAGCATGGTCATCATGTTCTGAAAGTCCGCCGTGGTGCCGGGCAGCTTGTCGCCCAGCCCCACCGCCAGCTTGTTGATTTTCTCGAACTCCGGCAGCACTTTGGCCCCCGGCCCCATCATGGACGCGGCCAGCTGCGTGGAGGCATCCTCTGATTCTGCGTATGCCCTGACCGGGGCCATCATCGTCATCCCGGTTGTCACGCCGGTGGCAACCATGCCCGCCCCGTTCCCGGCGAGGTTGTTACGCAGCTCCATCGATTTGTCATGCCGCGCCCGGATGGCGCTCAGCTTCTGCTGCCGTTCGCCCAGCTTTCGCAGCTGCGCCTGCTGACGCTCAATCGCCGCGCTGGCACCGTCAGCGTCCGTTCTGAGTCGGCGCTGCGCCGCGCTCAGCTGCTTGGTATCAATACCGGCAGTGGTAAGCGCCTCGCGCTGGCGCTGAACTGACAACCGCAGACCGTTATAAGCCTGCTGCAACTCGCTGGCACGTCCTTTGGCCTGAGCCAGCAGCTTTGCCTGCTGCGCCGTGGGTTTGTTGGTCGCCGCAAACTGGGTCGCCAGCTGCGCGGCCTCATGCCGGGCGGTTGCCAGATTCTTTTCCGTGATGGCGAGCTGGGAGCGCGTCTTGCGAAAGCCGTCAATGCGCCCGGCCTGCTCGTTCAGGGATTTCAGGCCGTCTTTGCTGGCCCTTAGTGCGGCAGCCAGCTCCTTAGAGCCAGCCTGCGCATTTTTGAAAGGACGGGTGATTTTATCCACCGCGTTGAGAACCACCTGCAGACGCAGGTTTGTATCACTCATCGTCACCGGCTCCGCTGCGTAAAACTGCCCTGTGCCGCCACTCCAGCACCTCTGTCAGTGGCATGTTCTCCGTTGCGGAGGGCGGCCAGTGAAATACGGTGGCGATGTCCGCCACCAGATCGTCTACCGTCAGGCCGTCTGGAAATCCGACGTCACCGACTTCGGCAACAAAAAAGTCACCACCTCAACCGACAGCAGCAGCAGATCGGCAGGGTCCATTTCGTTGATTTCGTGCGGCTGAAGCGCAGGCACGGAAATGCGCGGTAGCACAACCATCATCGCGTTAACGTCCATATCCATAAGCGCCTGCAGGCGGGTGCCGCGCAGCGAACCGGACTGGGGCTTACGCAGGGTGACCTGGGTGATGGTTTCTTTGCCGCGCTGGATAGGCGTATCGAGCACAACGATTTTTTGCAGCGGCAGGGTTACCGCCTGTTCAGCTTCTTTAGCCATGTTGTTCAGTTCCTGAATTCAGTGAGAATAAGCGGCAGGATTTCACCTGCCGGAGTAATCAGAGGCCCAGCGCGTTGCGGTGTGCTTCAAGCATGTCCACGCCGCCCACGATTTCGACCATGTTCACGTTATCGACTTCGTAGAGCACCTCGCCGTTAATCGTCAGCCTGGCGTAGCTGTTGGTGCCGGACACTTTGGTGGCGCTGGACTCGCCCGATTTCCATTCACCCGAGTCCACCTCCTTGTGGCGGCCACGCACGATCAGCTCAACGGCCTGCACTTCAGCAGTGTCATCGCGCTGGATGGAGCCGGTAAAACGCAGCTGGATACCGTCCACGGTGGTGGCTCCCAGCTGCTTGAACAGCAGCAGTTCGGTGCCGCCAATGCTGAATTCGGTATCCAGCGCGCCATCATCCAGCCCCATATCGATGTCAACCGCGCCGGGCATCCCGCCGCCACGGTATTTCTCAAACTTGCGGGTGAATTTTGGCAGCGTCACGGACTCCACGATGCCCATCCAGTTGTTTCCGGCATTGAACAGGTTCAGGTGCTTAAGCTTGCGGGGTAAGGCCATGTTTCCGTCTCCTTATGCGCTGACGCGGCTGGCAAAGTTCACCAGATACTGGTCAGTAATACGCTGGCGCAGCAGCAGGTTTTCCAGCGGTGGCACCGGCGTGTAGTCGTAATCGATCAGCAACTGCCCGGCTTTCAGCGTGTCTTTGGTATTCACGCTTTCGTCCAGCCAGCAATCACCGCCAATGAGGTAGCCCTGGTTAACCAGCTGGCGCATTTTGGCGCGGATACCCTCAATGATGTCGCGGGCCAGTGACGGGTTAAGCGGGCCGTCCACAGCCCACATGTGTGCTTCAGCCATCGTGTCGGCCAGAACCTGCGCGGTGCGCGTGTAGTTCTCAAAGGCAAACAGCGGATGGTCACTGAGGCAGCGGGAACCCCAGAAGCGAAAGCCGTCCTTACGAATAAGCGTGGTGATGTCGTTCTTGTTCAGCAGGCCCGCATCGGTGGCCGGATCCTGCAAATCCCAGAACACATCGGCGGAAATGCCGGTGACGCCGTTCACGCCCACGTTCGAAAGGCTTTTGTGCCAGCCGGTCTGCTCGTCAATTTTGGCGCGCAGGCCCAGCGCGCGGGCGGTGGCGTAGGCCGTTGCGTCCGCACTGGTCACGGTGTCAAAGTTGATGAAGTCTGGCCAGATAAGCATCCCTTCGCGCTGGCTGAAGTTGTCGCGATAGGCAATAGCCTCTTCAACGGTTTTACAGCCATAGGCCGCCAGATAGGCAAAGCCGCGCAGGCTCTGCGCCACGGACAGCAGCTCAGTGGCCACCGCCTGCGTGTCATGCCCCGGCACGCCAAGAATGCGCGGCTTAACGCCCAGCTGCGCCTGCGCGGCCAGCAGCGCTTTCATGCCGGTGCGTTTGCCGTCAGTTGTCACGCCGCCGATGATATTGGTTGTGGTTTCTGCTTCGGTATCGCCCTGCGCCACGCGCACAATCACGGTAACGGGTTTCGCCTGGTCAGCAATCGCATCCAGTGAACGGGCCAGCGTGCCGGATTCCCCTGCCTTACCGCTGGCGGTCAGTACGTCAGTAACCAGCACGGGCTTGTTGAGCGGGAACATCGCCGCATCGGCATCATCGCCGGTGCAGACCATGCCCACGATTGCCGTGCTGACGGTGGTAATGGTTCGGGTGCCTTCGTTGATTTCCTCAACGCGCACGCCGTGGTGATAGTCTTGCGCCATGTAACGAATCTCCTGTTAAGGGGTTTCGCTATGGTGAGAGGTAAGGCGGATTTGTGCATCCGGTTGGCGTTGTGCGAAGGGTGGTACAAATAAAACAGGCCCGGAAGCGGGCCTGAAGCTTATTCTGGTTTTTCCGGCCATTCAATAACCGCAGTAGTGGACGTATCAACTGTCTGCACGTCCTGAATATACTTCATCCAGACTTTCAGCCTGGATTTGTCAGCTTCAGAAATCATTCCCAACATAAGTTGCGTCTGCCATGTCTGGGTGAAGGTGTTAGCCTCGCTTAGCAGCAAAGCTTTTCGGCCTTCATGCTGTTGAAGAAGCTCCGCCACTGAAGGCAAAGGAACATCTCCCCATTCAGGAGAGCCATCACTTCCGGGTGCGAGTTTCTTCCCCTCTGGTGCACTATTCATAAACATTAAAGCCACATCGTCATTCAACTCAATACCATCACCTGGCCATGTACCAGCCCGCTCATATTCATCCTGCAAAGCCGTGGCACAGATTGCATTCTGGCTGGGGCTGTAAATATAATTTTTCATCAGTATCCAATCCCCCATACGGTGACGTTTGAGTTTGATTTTGTATAGGCTGAGCCAACAGTAAATGATGCCCTGTCGACAATCATTGCCGCTGTAAACGGCGAGCCATTTATCGCATAAATAACTGAATTGGTTAACGCCTGTATGATCGCACTGCATTCCGTTGGGAATGCGATAGGCCAGTTGGAATTAACGGATTTCATATTGCCGTCTGTGGATGGCGATACAGATACGGTTTTCCACTGCAGAATTATATTCTTTAGCTCGCCCGAAATTTTCACTGGAATGGTCAGCCATCCTGACGCCCCCATTAATGCAGATCCTGACGGTAGTTTTGCTCCCTCACCAAGGCCAAGGTTTGCAAACAGCGCTGTGACCAGTCCTGCACTTTTCACTTCAGAAAGTGCATTGGCGATTTGCAGATACTGCTGGTGAGGATTTTCATCAACAATATGTTCGGCCATCAGCGTGTCCGCGTACTGCCTGACAGTCAGGATTGCTTCATCCACATATTTACGGGTTGCCAGAACCACTGACGGGTCAATTTTGAGGGTGATGGCATCCGTGCTGTTCACAATCAGGATCATGCGGACGGTCTGCGTGCGCCCGCTTCCCTCCTGCAGCGCTGGTTTGTAGGTTTCCGGCGTATTGCACACTGCAATCAGCGTACCATCCTCGGAAAACAACCCCATCTCACGGATCCAGAATCCCCCATCCGTTTCGGGAATAATCTGCTCCGCGACAATCTGGCTGGCGTTCGCCGGATCAACGCTCAGCGCATTGATAGCTGCCCGCCGGTTCTCATGCACCAGCGCCGTTTGTGTTGCGCTGGGCGTTGGCAGCACGCCGTTTCCGTCACCCACGGCCATCTGGGTGATGTTCAGCTTGGTGCCCAGCGCGGCGGCATTTGCAATCTTCGCCGCGCCGAGGTTAGTCACGATGGCATAATATTTTTGTGTCATGGTCCCACTTCCAGCAGATCGATAACGTGAACCGCCGCGCCGCCGTAAACGGTGCCGCTGACGGTGATAATTTCCGGGGTGTAGGGATAAACGGTCATGTCGTCACCGTCATAGCTGGCGGCCGCCACGCGCATCTGGCCGTCAACCTGCAGATTGATGGACATCCCCAGCATATGGCGGCTACATGGCTTCGCATCGCTAATCAGCCGCTCCAGCTCCTGATAGGTTTCTTCGGTTATGCCCTGGTCCTGCACGCCGATATCCAGGCGAAACGTGCCGGGTGCCTCACCGGTCTGCCACCACTCAATGATGCGAATGAGAAAGCCAAATGGCTCCACCACGCGGCGTATGGCGCTTGTTGTGCCTTTATGCTGATGGATATAAAAAGCATCCATCACCACCCGGCGCTTGACGCTTTCCGCCCAGCTTTCATCCCAGCGGTCTACCGAAAACGCCCAGGCGAGATAGGGCAGAAACAGCACCGGGCAGGTGGCCGGATTCCACAGGTCACGCAGCGGCACCTCAAGACCTGAAATCCCGCTGCACGCCTCCGCCATCCTGCGCTCAAGCGTGGACGATCCCGGCGGCATCAGGCTGTTATTCAGGCTCACCCTTCCCCCTCCTGATCCGCAACGGTTACAGCCGTTCCTGTGCAGTAACCGGTCTGCGTGCGGTCCATGATGATGTCCGCTGCAGGTTCGATAACTTCCACCCAGTCAACACCGGCCACGCGCAGCACCGCGCCGTAAGACTCCCTCCGCACGCTGCGCCCCAGCCTCCCTTGCTCAGTCAGATAGGCAGCCAGCGCAGTTTTCGCTGCGGCCAGACACGGCCCCGCCGTCACGCCGTCAAACAGATGCAGCCGGGCATCCACGCTGTAACTGAAAATCTCTGCCCCCTGAGTCGTCACCCTGTCCGCCACCGGCCTGACGGTTTCGGCATTGAGCGCCTTATCGACAATGGTCAGCAGGTCAGCGGGTGCAGTGCCGTCACCTTCTCGGCTCAGCACGGTAATCAGCACCTGCGCCGGTGACGGACTGGTGGCCGACACATCCGCCACGCGCCCGTCCGCGCTCTTGGCGTAAAACTCGTAGGCCGCCGTTGGCCCGGCCACGGATAAACCCTCAAAAGCGTTTGGCACCCTAAGACGCAGATCGTCGTCTGATTCCATTACGGCATCCAGCGGCGGCACGGCATCGGTATCAGCAGGCGTGATGGTCAGGCGGGATACGTTGTAGTTGGCTGCCAGCTGGTCTAGATCGCTGCCGAGGGCATAGGCAACCATCACCGCCTGCGCAGCCTCATTAATCCGCTGCAGCAGCAGGATTTCCCGATAGACGTTTTCCTGAAGGGTTTTTACCTGCGGATCGGATTCCAGCGCCAGCACCCGGCGCACCGCCTCCTGTTTATCCGCCGGATAAAGTGCGATCAGCACCTCTTTACGCTCAGCCAGCAGCACC
>CATOTO010000047.1:0-52743 GCA_951812925.1 Calliopum simillimum | reverse complement strand
CAAGGGGCGGCTTTGACGTGGCGGCGGTCTATCAGGACGACGACACCGCCCTGGCCAACGCCAAGGCGGCCTACGCCAACCTGGTCAACGCGGTGGACAGCAAGGTCGTGGTCGAGGCTATCGCCTGGGGTCGAGCATCGATACCACGGTGCTCAAGCAGTTCGACACCGACAAGGTGGTTGCCACCATCGACACAGCTAAGCTGGCCGATGCCATCACCGGCCACACCGCCGATGCGGGCGCCGACAACCCTCACCGGCGGCTCGGCCAACGACATTCTGTTCGGTGACCTGATCACCTACAAAGGCCAGGAAGGCAGCGCCGCGCTCAAGGCCTTCGCTGCCGAGAAAACTGGCCACTACCGTCGACCACATCGACGACCGCACCTTGCACCAGTACATCACCGAGCACGTGCAGGACATCGGCGCACTGGCCAACGCGTCGAACATCTACGGCACCAAGGATGGCAACGACACCCTGATCGGCAATGCCGGCAATGACATTCTGTTCGGCCAGGGTGGTAACGGACAGCCTCTCCGGCGGCGCCGGCAACGACATCCTGGTGGGGCGGCAAGGGCGATGACGTGCTCAGCGGCGGTGCAGGTGCCGATACCTTCGTGTGGCTCAAAGGCGACACTAACACCAGCGGCGGCTTCGATCGCATCACCGACTTCAAGCACGGCGAAGGCGACAAGCTGGACCTGTCCGACTTGCTGCAAGGCAATAACGACAACAACCTGTCCAACTACCTGAAGCTGACCACCGATGCCTCGGGCACCTCGACATTGAGCGTCAGTAGCGCCGGTACGTTCACCGCTTCGGGCGGTGGTACGGCCGATGTCACGATCAAGGTCGATGGCGCCAGCTGGGGCAACGGCAGCGCTGCGATCAATAACCTGATCGCCGGTGGCGACCTGACCGTCAAGCATCACGACTGATCACCCCGACGGCGCCAATCTTCGAAGATTGGCGCCGTCGGGCATCTGCTTCGGGAAAATCTGTGTAATCTCTGTGGGCGCCGTGCGCGGTGCCTGCAGGGATTTTTTATTGGGAGAACCGTGATGTTCTACGTGCAACGCGATCAACATAGCGCGCTGGTTCGCGTCGAGGCGCAGGCCTTTGCCGAAGCCACCGAGACACTGCCGGCCGACCACCATGAAATCCAGGCGTGGTTCGCCGGTGATGCGGTGGACACCAGCCTCAAGCAGCTCAAGCAAAGCGACCTTGAAATGATTCGAGTGTTGGATGACTTGATTCAGGTGCTGATCACCAAGAACGTGATGAGCATCACCGACCTGCCACCGGCGGCGCAGGTCAAGTTTCTTGAGCGTACCCAGGCGCGGGCCGCGCTGGGCGGCTTGAGTGAGCTGATCAACGACGATGAAACCGGCTTGATCTGACCGCGGCCACCTCCTTTACGGCGTGACCGGCAAGGAGGCTCGAGGTATCAGCGCTTCACTTCCAGGGGCGCGGGTTCGCCGACCAGTCGGCCTTGCACCCCTTCGAATACCCATCTCGCGGATCACCCGCAACTCACCTTCGGTTTCCACGCGCTCGGCAATCAACGGCAGGTCGATGCTGTGGGCGGCGCGCTGGATCGCTTCGATGAAAAAGCGCTTGTGGCTTTCGTGGTCAATGGCGCGGATGTAGCTGCCGTCGATTTTCAGGTAGGCCAGCCCCAGGTTCGCCAGGTTGCCGATCATGCTAAAGCGCCCGCCGAAAACGTTGCAGACCAAGGCTGAAGCCCAGGTTGCGCATGCGCCGGGTCATGGCGCTCCAGCTCGGTCTGTTCGGGCACTTGCTCCTCGCCTATCTCCAGCGTCAACTGCGCGCCCAGCGTGGGGTGCTGGGCCAGGCGTTCGAATACCCGCTCCAGGGCTTGAGGATCCTGCAGGGTTGCGGCCGACAGGTTCAAGGCGGCCGACACGGGGTGCTGGGGTCAGGTGCTTGATCACCAGGTCCAGCATCAGTTGATCGAGCCGCGCGGTCCAGCCGAAGCGTTCCAGCCAGGGCAGGAAGTGGCCTGCCGCGATGGTCTGGTCCTGGCTGTCGAGCAGGCGCGACAGCACCTTGTAATGCAGCACCTGTTGGGTGTCGCCGCTGCTCACCACCGGCTGGAAAAACAAGCGGAAGCGACCTTGCTTCAGGGCGTCATCGAGCAGGGTGTGCCAGCTGTGCGGGTCATCGCTGACGGTGCCGGTAACCTGATGCTCCAGGCACACCCAGCTCTGGCCGCCGCTGGCTTCAGCCTGGGTCAGCGCCTGGTCGGCCAGTATCAGCAGGTCGGCGGAGGCATCGCCCGGTTGTACGGCGCCAGACCGATGAAGGCCACGGTCGGCATGTCGGTGGCGCCGGTTTCGTGCAGGCTTTGCAGGGTCGCTTCCAGCGCCTGGGCCAGTTGCAAGGCTTCGTCGCGCACCAGCCCCGGGGCCAGCACCGCGAATTCGCCGCCACGGCTGCGGGTGATGAGGTTGTGGGTTTCCGGGTACTTGGCGCAGGTGCGCACCAGTTGCTGGCTGACCGCCTGCAGCAACTGGTCGGTACGTTGCCCGCCCAGGCGCTGGTTGAGGCCGCTCAGGTCGTTGACGCGCAGCATCAGCAGGTAGCCGGAGCTGGATTCCTCCAGATTGCTGACCCGCGATTGCAGCTGCATCTCGAAATAGCGACGGTTGGCCAGCCCGGTGAGGCTGTCCTGATACGACTCCACGCGCAGCTTCTCACTGCGTTCGGTCTGCTCATGGAACAGGGCCTTGAGCTTCTCCACCATCTGGTTTCATCGCCTGCACGACACGGCGCAGCTCCGGGGTGCGCGGCAGGTCGGGCAGGCTCAGGAATTCGCGACGGGCAATCGCATGGGACTGCTCGACCATGTAGTCCAGCGGCTTCAATTGACGGCGCAGCAGCAGGGCGCCGAGTACCGCGCTCACCGCTCCGCATACCAGCAACCAGCCAAGGCTGCCCAGGGCGCTCTGCCAGAGTTTGGCCAGGGCGAACATCGGGTGGCTGACCACCTCGACCCGCGCCGCCTGCTGCCAGCCACGGCTGACGATGGCATCACCGCCGGCAGGTTCCAGCCCGATCATCTTCACGAACCACGCCGGCACATTGCTGGCATCCGGCTCGGCGGCGCGCCCACCAGCACCTGGTTATTGCTCAGGTCCACCACGCGGATGCTGGCGTAGTAGCCGCTGTCGAAAATCGAGCTGACCATCAGCTCGGTCATCGCCGGGTCATCGATGTTCGGGGTCAGTGACAGGGCCAGCGCGGTGGCCGCGTCCTGGGCGTGGGAGCGCAACTGGTTGACGTACTGGGTACGCGAGCTCTCCAGGCTGACCATGAAGCTACCGCTGAACGCGACTATCAGGAACACGCAGATAGCGATCAGCAATTGTTTGAACAGTGACATCGTAGCTCCTGTTAATTGTCCGAACTGGCCGGAAACCCTTCAGCGGTCATTTTTTTCAACACATCCTGCCAGCGTGACAGGCGTTTGGTGTCACCGACTTTCTTGTTGCCCGCCGCGCCGGTCAGCCACAGGCCCTCGCCGTTGAAGGCATACACGGGGAGCAAATCCTGGCGTTGGCTGGCAGGCAGAATCGGGTCCATCAGGCTGTCGAGCACCAGGGGCATGGCCTCGGGGCTCGCATAATACGTCAGCACCATGTGCGCACGGTTCTGGCGCAAGGCCTTGACGTAGGTAATACGCAGTTTCTCGGCCGGCACGCCGAGGTGGCGCAGGCTGAAGTACTTGGCGATGGCGTAGTCTTCACAGTCGCCGGCGCCTTTCCACAGCGACTGAATGGGGGTTGCCCAGTAATCGACCTCGTGCCACAGGTCGATGTCTTCCTCGTAGTGCATCTGCCGGTTGAAGAACAGGTTGACCACCTTGAGTTGCTCGGCCTCGCTCACCTGTTTCTGGGTAGACAGCAACTGTTGCCACGCATCGATGCGCTGACGGCCGGCACCGAGCGGCCCGTAGAGCGTTTCGGCGCGTCTGCTGATCTGGCTGAAATCCCAATCGGCCAGCAAATCGCCCAGCAGTCCGCACGCCAGCAGCAGCGTGATGGCAACACCGGAGAGGATCCGAGGGAGTTTGAAGCGTAACGCCACTGCGATTACCCAGGCATGCAGCATGGAAGGTGCGGCAATGGTGAGGTGATACCATGCAAAAGACAATGGCACAGTGAAATCACTTTTGATGAATTACAGAAAGTGATCGTCATTTAATTGGCTATTTTCCACTCGTCTGAAAGGCTGCTGGCGATTTAATCAAAATAATGACACTTGCAAGGAGCTGTCGGAGAATGAGCCCTCAAAATGCCTACAAAAAGACCTGCGGTGAAGCCAGTAACCTGCCGGCCTTTCACGTCTTTACAGGGCGCTGTTAAGGAGCTCCGGCCATGAGCCGCACCGATTATCTGTTTGCCTTGTTCGGCAAGAGCATTTCCCGCGATCCTGAGGGACGAAACGCTCGGCTGCACTTCTTCGGCACCGCGCCCTTTGACGATGGCACCCGGGTAAACCAGAGAGATGGCTCGCATTACCGCAGCCATCCTCAGGAACGGCTCCAGGCGCAGGAGCAGACGGTCGCGCGCCCCACGGTGGTGGCGGTGGTGTCGATCAATGGTGGCGTGGGGTCGCAGCACGTTGGTCACGGCATTGAGCAGCGGGCTGCAACGACTTGGCGAGTCGGTGGTGGCCCTGGATCTGGACCCGCAGAATGCGCTGCGCCACCACTTTGGCGTAGAGGCCGAGCAACCCGGCCTGGGCCGTGCCAGCCTGCTTAATGCGCCCTGGACGAGCATTGTGCAATCGGGGTTTGCCGGGTGCCAGGTCATCCCGTTTGGCAACACCGACAGCCATCAGAAGGAAAGCCTGCAGCGCTGGCTTACGCGTGAGCCGAAGTGGCTGGCGCAGCGCTTGTCGGCACTGGCGCTGGATGAGCGCGGCCTGGTGATCATCGATACCCCGGCCGGCAACAACGTCTATTTGCAGCAGGCACTGAGTGTGGCCGATATCGTGCTGGTGGTCGCTCAGCCGAATGCCGCCTGCCTCGGCACCCTGGATCAGTTGGATGCATTGCTGACGCCGTGCCTTGAGCGCGCGCCGGGTTGCCACGTTGTGATCAATCAAATGGATGATAAGTCGGCGTTCAGCCTGGAGATGTTCGAGGCGTTCAAGCAACGTCTGAATGACAGACCCGTTGAAGTGATCCACTACGATCCCTCCATCAGCGAAGCCTTGGCTTTCGCATCCGACCCTTTGGATAACACACAAGCGAGCCTGGCGGGCGACGATATCAACCGCCTGTGTCGCCGGTTGATTGCCCGTAAAAAGCGTCTGTAATTGCCGTTTATACGCGTAACGCCAGATGCTTATGCACAATGGCTCGGTGCCGCCTGTCATGAAACAGCCATGACGTGGCACCGTCTGCGTGACGTTGCAACTGCCTGTTTTGCGTGCGTTTTATTATGTGAACAAAAAATGACCAGGGCGGCTTGCGGGCTGTAGGGTAGATGACTACAGCGTCTGTAAATATTTCATCAACAGAGTTATCCACAGGGCGCAGCGTATGAACGCTGCCCCTTAATCGTGCTCGGCCAGCAACATCAGGTTGCGCGGGGTCAACGAGGGTTCGCAGAAGGTGCCCACCTCGACGGCGTAGCCCTGTTCCTGCAAAAACAGCGCGCGATCGAGCACCAGCCAGACTTCCAGTGGCCGTCGAAACAGCCCACGCAGCAACTCCAGATTTCTGACCTCGGCCAGACGATGCCAGCCGCGCGCCTCCAGGGTTTCCCACGGTTGCTCTCCTGTGGATAAATCCTTGAGGCGTGCCAGCTCCTTGCAGTAGTCGGCGTAGGATTTGTCCAGCCAGCTGGCAGGCAATGAGGGAGTGGCGAGGTAGTCGTCGACGCCACGCAGTTGCCGTTGCAGGTGGTCGAAGCCCAAGCGCCAGGCCATGGAGCGGTCGCGCTGCTGGCGCACGCGCTTGCCGGCGGTCACGGTTTCGGTGAGGGGCAAGCCGAGGTCATCGACCGAAAGGTGCAAGGCCGAGGCGCGGCCTGCGCCGGACAGTGGCTGATAGCAATCGGCATTGATGCGGTTATAGCAGCAGGGCGACAGGGCCAGTTGCTTGCAGCCGGCGGCGCTGGCCATTTGCAGCAGACGCACATGCAGGTCGCCGCAGGCGTGCAAGGCGATGGGCGTGTGCTCGGGGCCGATTGCCACGTCTGCCATCACGTCCTGCAGGCGGTGGGTGGCGGGCAGCCGATGGTGATCGCTCAAGGCTTGCCCGGCCGCGACGAGGGCCGGGTCGTATTCCAGGCACGTCAGCGCTTGCCCGGCGTGCAGCAGACGGCGGCCGAGGTGGCCTTTGCCCGCGCACCAGTCCAGCCAGTGCCTGGGTGTGTCGGCAAAGGGCAGGGCTGCGCCGAAGGCTTCAATCTGCTGCCACTTGCGGCCCGGTACGTCGACGTTCAAGCGAGAGCGGGCAGGCGCCAGAGGATGAATCGGTAACTTATCCACAGCGCTCAATTGCAACGCTTGTCGCGCCAGCTGTGGAAAAGGTGCCGGTGCGGGCAAATCGTGGGGTTGGTTGTGGCTGTCTTGCGCCTCGCTCAGGGTGCGTTGGCGCAGCCACGCAGCGAGTTGGGGGTGCTCGGTTTCCCAGGGCAAGTACCGATGAACAAAGGGCCGTGGTCGCCACAGCCTTTGGTGTTCGATCAGGAACGCATCCAGCGCGTGGAAGCGCGCCTTAACGTCCCTGGCAGGCATCGACGCGCAGCCAGCGTTCCAGCAATTTGAAGCCGCGTACCAGGATGTAGGCCATCAGCAGGTAGAACAGCCCAGCGGCGAAGAAGATCTCCACCGGCAAATAGGTGCGCGCGATGATCGTACGGGCCATGCCGGTCAGTTCCAGCAGGGTCACGGTGCTGGCCAGCGCGCTGGCCTTGAGCATCAGAATCACCTCGTTGCTGTACGCCGGCAGGCCGATGCGCGAGGCGCGGGGCAGGATGATGTAGAACAGTGTCTTCGGCCTGGACATGCCCAGGGCGCGTGCCGCTTCGATTTCGCCGGGCGGAATGGCCTGGATCGCGCCGCGCAGGATCTCGGCGATGTAGGCGGCGGTGTGCAGGGTCATGGTGGCGGTGGCGCACCAGAACGGATCGCGCAGGTACGGCCACATGAAACTGTGACGCACCGTGTCGAACTGCGCCAGGCCGTAGTACACCAGAAACAGCTGCACCAGCAGCGGCGTGCCACGGAAGAAGAAAATGTAGCCGTAGGGCAGGGCGCGCACGTACCACAGGCGTGAGGAGCGGGCGATACCGAGCGGGATGGCCAGCAGCAGGCCGGCGATGACGGCAATGGCCACCAGCTCAAGAGTCAGGGTGGCTCCCTGTGCCAGTTTGGGCAGCCACTTGATGATCACCGACCAGTTAAGGCCCAGGTCGAAGTGCGCCAGCCAGCTGTAGTCGCCGCTCATTGGGTACTCCTTGCAAAGCCGCGGGCGGCGCGTTTTTCGAGGAAGTACATGCCGGTCATGGCCAGCACTGTTAGACCCAGGTACATGAACGCCGCGACCATGAAGAAGGTGAACGGTTGTTTGGTGACCGTCACGCCGATCTGCGCGTGGCGCATGATTTCTTCAAGGCCGATCACCGACACCAGCGCGGTGTCCTTCATCAGGATCATGAACAGGTTGCCCAGGCCCGGCAGGGCGATGCGCCACATCTGCGGCATGATCAAGCGGGTAAAAATCCGATACCTGGACAGCCCCAACGCTACACCGGCTTCGCGGTGGCCCTTGGGAATGGCGAGTATCGCGCCACGGAACACTTCCGTTGCATAGGCGCCAAAGCACAGGCCCAGGGCGATGACGCCGGCGGCGAACGCGCTGAGTGACAGGTCGGGGATACCGAAGGTCTCGCCCAGGCTGCGCATCAGGTTGACGGTGCCGAAATAAATCAGCAGCACCCACAGCAGTTCGGGGATACCGCGCACGATGGTCGAGTAAGTACCGCCCAGCCATTGCAACGGCTTGTAGGGGGACGTCTTGGCCAGGGCGCCGGCAAGGCCTAGCACTAGCCCCAGGCACAGGGCGGTGAGCGCCAGTTTGACGGTCATCAGCGCACCGGCGGCAAGCGCGGGGCCGAATCCGTAGAGATCGAAATTCATGGTGTTTTCATATCGCGGCAGGCAAGGCAAAAGCCGGCGCGCTCAGGTGAGCGCGCCGGGCAGGCCGTTCAGGTCATTCGATGCTGAACGGGAAGTACTTGTCGTTGATTTTCTTGTAGGTGCCGTCGGCCTTGATCTCTGCCAGGGCTTTGTTCAGGCGCTCGCGCAGCGGGTCGCCCTTGCGTACGGCGATACCGATCTTGTCGCTTTCCACCACAGGGTCACCCTTGAACTCATACGCAGAACCGTCTTTGCTCTTGAGCCATTCGTATTGCACGTACTTGTCGGCAAGAATGCCGTCCAGGCGACCGGACGTCAGGTCGAGGTAGGCGTTTTCCTGGGTGTCGTACAGCTTGGCTTCGGTGTCCGGCAGTTTGTCTTCAAGGTAGGTGCCGGCCAGCGTCGCACGCTGTGCACCGATGACCTTGCCTTTGAGGTAGTCAGCATCGGGTTTGAAGTCGGTGGTGGCTTTGGGCGCGATGAACTGCAGCTTGTTGGAGTAGTACGGGTCGGTGAAATCGACGGCCTGTTTGCGCTCATCGGTGATCGACAGCGAAGACACCAGGAAGTCGAACTTCTTGGCGTTCAGGGCCGGGATGATGCCGTCCCAGTCGGATACGTACACCTCGCACTTCTCGACTTTCATCTTGGCGCACAGTGCATCGCCGATGTCCTTGTCAAAGCCCACCACGTTGCCGCTGGCGTCTTTGTTGTTGAACGGCGGGTAGGCCGCTTCGATCCCCATTTTCAAGGTTTCCGCCATGGCCGTGGCGCTGAACGCCATCGAGACGGCCGCGGCCAGAAGGAATTTTTTATAGTTCTGCATGCATGTTGCTCCGTTAGCGGTTGCTGGACATGAATTGTTTGCAGCGCGCCGAAAGCGGGTTTTCAAACACCTGCTGTGGCGATCCTTGCTCTTCGACCAGGCCCTGGTGCAGAAACACCACTTCGCTGGACACCTGACGGGCAAACCCCATTTCATGGGTGACCAGCAGCATGGTGCGGCCTTCCTCGGCCAGTGCGCGGATCACATTAAGTACTTCCTGGACCATTTCCGGGTCAAGCGCGGAAGTGGGCTCGTCAAACAGAATGACTTTAGGCTGCATCGCCAACGTGCGCGCGATGGCCGCGCGTTGCTGCTGACCACCGGACAATTGCGCAGGGTAGGCGTGACGCTTGTCGGCGATGCCGACCTTGGCCAACAGGGCTTCGGCCACTTCGATCGCCTCGGCCTTGCTCTGGCCGAGCACACGGCGCGGCGCCTCGATGATGTTGTCGAGGATGCTCATGTGCGGCCACAGGTTAAAATTTTGAAACACAAAACCGATTTCGCTGCGCAGGCGGTTGATCTGCTTGCCGTCGGCGGCTTGCAGCTCGCCATTTTTTGCGGCCTTGAGCTTGAGCGCCTCGCCGGCCACCAGGATCTGGCCCTGGTGCGGGTTCTCCAGCAGGTTGATGCAGCGCAGCAGCGTGGATTTGCCGGAACCGGAAGAACCCAGGATCGAGATCACATCGCCGTCGCGGGCGGTCAGCGAGATACCCTTGAGTACCTCCAGCTCCCCATAGCGTTTATGCAGGTTGCGGATTTCAAGCGCGGGCGTGGCCTCGGCCATGTGGGGTCCTCATTGTGTTCGTTGCATTCGGCGCTGCGGGGCCGCCTTCTCTGGCGAGGCGCCAAGCTAGCATAGCGTCCGAAGGACAGCCAACAGCGCGGCGGGCGGTTAAACGGTGGTCTGCGGCAGGGTGTCGCATCGGCACAGCGGCGTGTCGCGCCATCAACAACCGAACAACCGTTTGACCCGCAGAATGCGCAGGCTTTGCGTAAAAAAGGGCGCGATGGTGCCAGCTTTGGCCGGGGGTTGGAAGGGTTAACCGGGCAAACGGTGCATATCAGCCCTTTAATGGGGCGTCACGTACTTTTTGTGTGTGTTTTTGGTGCGCTCAGGCGTCTTGAATGTGGGGTGCACGGTAACGCTATAGCGAAATGCCATTGTTCTCAATGACTTGCGATGAGCTTGGAAATGTCCTACAGGCCGCGCCGACTAAGGTTTCGTAACATTTTGGCGCAAATCTTGCGTAAAAAATAAAGAACGCCTCTGTTGGTTTCTTTTCACGAGAAAGCATCCAAACCGGGCGGACCATTTTCGCAATTCCTCGCAAAGGTGTGTCAATGAGTAGTACGCAAAGCTCCAATGACCTCGAACAGGGGCTCAAACCGCGTCACGTCACCATGCTGTCGATTGCCGGCGTTATCGGCGCCGGTTTGTTCGTCGGCTCCGGCCACGCGATTGCTGCCGCTGGCCCTGCCGTACTGCTGGCGTATGCCGCTGCGGGCACGCTGGTGGTACTGGTGATGCGCATGCTCGCCGAAATGGCCGTGGCGTCGCCGGACACCGGTTCGTTCTCCACCTACGCCGACCGCGCGATCGGGCACTGGGCCGGCTTTACCATCGGCTGGTTGTACTGGTGGTTCTGGGTGCTGGTGATTCCGCTGGAGGCCAACGCGGCGGCGACCATCCTGCATGCATGGTTCCCCGACGTGGCCATCTGGGCCTTCACCCTGATCATCACCCTGCTGCTGACAGCGACCAACCTGTTCAGCGTGAAGAACTACGGCGAGTTCGAGTTCTGGTTTGCGTTGATCAAGGTCGTCGCGATCGTGGCTTTCGTGCTCCTGGGCCTGGCGGCAATTTTCGGCATATTGCCCACTAGCCAGGTCAGCGGCGTGTCGCACCTGTTCGACACTCAGGGCTTCATGCCCAACGGCATGGGGGCTGTGTTGGCGGCAATTCTGACGACCATGTTCTCGTTCATGGGCACCGAGATCGTCACCATTGCGGCGGCTGAATCGAAGAACCCCGGAAAGCAAATCACCAAGGCCACCAACTCGGTGATCTGGCGGATCGGTTTGTTCTACCTGTTGTCGATTTTCATCGTGGTGTCTCTGGTGCCGTGGAATGATCCGACCCTGGCGGCGGTAGGTTCCTACCAGACCGTGCTGGAACGCATGGGCATCCCGAATGCCAAGCTGATCGTCGACCTGGTGGT
The DNA here is from genome assembly GCA_951812925.1 of Calliopum simillimum. Classification (NCBI taxonomy): domain Eukaryota; kingdom Metazoa; phylum Arthropoda; class Insecta; order Diptera; family Lauxaniidae; genus Calliopum; species Calliopum simillimum. The sequence continues at coordinate 41,517 of CATOTO010000047.1, read as the reverse complement.
GCTGGTGGCCGTGACCAGTTGCCTGAACTCGGCGCTGTACACCGCGTCGCGCATGCTGTTTTCCCTGGGCCGTCGCGGTGATGCCCCGGCCGTGGCCAAGCGCACCAACAAGAGCGGCACGCCTTATTGGGCTGTGCTGCTGTCGACAGGGGCTGCGTTCCTGGCGGTATTCGCCAACTATGTGGCACCGACGGCGGTGTTTGAATTCCTGCTGGCCAGCTCCGGCGCCATCGCGTTGTTGGTGTACCTGGTGATCGCGGTATCGCAACTGCGCATGCGTCAGAAGAGTGTGGCGGCGGGGGAGAAACTCGAATTCAAGATGTGGCTGTTCCCTGGCCTCACCTACGCGGTGATGGTGTTTATCGTCGGCACCTTGACCATCATGCTGTTCCAGGAAGCGCACCGGGTCGAGATCATCGCGACCGGGGTGTTGAGCTTGCTGGTGGTAACGGCTGGACTGGTCGTGGCGAGCCGGCGCAAGGCTCAGCGGGCGGGCGCTGCGGTACTTAACTGAGTTGATGTGGTTCCTGTGTGGGAGGGGGCAAGCCTCCTCCCACATTTTATTTTGCGTCAGTCCTGGGCATTCACCAGCGACTGTGACGCCGCCACGTAATCGGCCTGGAACTGGGCAGATTCAATCCACGCCAACGCCGCCGCTTCATCGTCACTGTCCGTGGTCCATTGCCGATACTCGATCAGCGCGGCCAGGATAAAGTCGGTGGCTTGTTCTTCGCCCTCCTGCTCCAGCACCAGCGCCAGCAACGGGTGCGCCAGGAACGCGGCACACATCGCCTGTTGGCTGGTTTCGCTGGCAGCGCGCATCTCTATGAACAACTCGGTCAAATCCACCGACTCAAGGTCGATACGATCGTCGTCACCGGCAAACGCATCCGGTTTGGTCGCCACGGCGCGCTGGGTGCGGTTCTGCTTGGCTTTGGCCTTGGCCCTATGGGCACGTTTTTGCTGCTTGTTCGGCGAGGCCATTGGGTCGGTTTCCTTGGATTGGGTGGGGTATTGAAGCGCAGGTTGGGGTAAATCCCAAGGGGTTGTGTGAAGGGACGATTCGCGGTGCTGCTATTGCTCCTTGCTTGTGCTGCTAATACGCTCGCGTCTGCATCGGCCCAGAGCTTCTTCATGACCCGCGAAACCCTCGAACACAACCAGATCCCCCTCTACTTCGTCGCGGTCTTTCTTGCTGCCACCCTGGGCCTGTTCGCGCCTTCGCTGGGGCATGGTCTCGTCGCTCTGGTCACGCCTGCCATCGCCGTGCTGATGTACGCGATGTTTCTGCAGATCCCTTTTCTGGATTTGCGTCAGGGCTTGGGCAGCAAGCGTTTCATGGCGGCGCTGCTGCTGGCCAATTTCATTCTTGTGCCGTGGCTGGTCTGGGCATTGACCCGTGGTCTTGTGGAGCGCCCGGCGTTGCTGGTGGGAGCCTTGCTGGTGTTGCTGACGCCGTGCATCGATTACGTGGTGGTGTTCACCCACATCGGCAAGGGCGATTCGCGGTTGATGCTGGCAGCGACGCCGGTGTTGCTGCTGTTGCAGTTGGTGCTGTTGCCGGTGTACCTGGGGTTGATGCTGGGCCCGCGGCCCGAGGTGGTGGTTGAGTTCGGGCCGTTTATCGCAGCGTTTGTCTGGTTGATTGTGGTGCCGATGGTGCTGGCGGTACTCACGACGTCCCTGGCGCGACGATCGGCTGTCATCAGTGCGTGGAGCAGTGCCTGGGGCTGGTTGCCGGTGCCAGCGATGGCATGGGTGCTGTTTGTGGTGATCGGTTCGCAGATCACCTCGGTGGTGCGCGATCTCAATCTGCTGCTGCCGGTGATTCCGGTTTATCTGGGGTTCGTGTTGCTGGCGCCATTGCTGGGAATGCTGGCCGCACGAATGTTCGCGTTGCCGGCAGGAGCGGCGCGAGCGGTGACTTTCAGCGCCGCCACGCGCAACTCGCTGGTGGTGCTGCCGTTGGCACTGGCGCTGCCTCACGACGTGCGCGGGTTGGCGGCGACGGCGGTGATCCTGCAAACCCTGGTCGAGTTGGTTGCCGAATTGGTTTACGTGCGCCTTGTCCCCGCAGTGGTGTGGCGCAAAAACCGGTAAACGCATGAAGGTTCAGGTCTGTTCAGGCGCTATTCAGGGGTGCGTTGTGCACCATGAGCGGCGCCTTACACCTGACAGGTCAACCGATGGATCACCGCAACCGTTTTCGCCTGGAGTCTCTGGGCCTGTTTCTGATCGCCCTGTTGTTGTTCACCCTGGGTATCTGGGACCAGCAGCCCCAGGGCTTTGACGGGCGCTGGGCGCTGTTCCTGCAAGAAATGTTTCGCCATGGCGCGAGTCTTTTCCCTACGACCTACGGCCAGCCCTACGCGGACTACCCTGGCACGGCGACGTTCTTCAGTTTCGTGTTTGCCCGCGTGTTCGGCGCGCCCAATCACCTGGCGAATATCTTGCCCACCGCACTGGCATCCGCCGGGGTGATTGCCGTGATCTATCGGCTGCTGGCCCCCCGCAGTCGGCAATGGGCACTGCTCACTGTGTTGTTGACCTTGCTCACGACACAACTGCTCGAAAAGTCCCGCTCGGTGTGCCTCGATCAAATGGTCGCGCTGCTCTGTGTGGGCAGCTTCTATCTGCTGCACAGCGGTGAACGCCTGGGCTCGCGCTGGCGACAGCTGGCGGTGTTCCCGTTGTTCATCCTGGGCTTTGCGATTCGCGGGCCGCTTGGGCTCGTCGAAGTCTGCGGCGTGGCATGCGTTTACTGGGCGCTGGGTCGTCCCGGCGAGCGGGTCAGGCAGGTGTTGATTCACGGCGTGGTCGGCCTGGTGCTGTTGGCGGCTTGCTGGTGGCTGCTGATGAAGCTGGCGCGGATCAGCGGGGGCGACGCGTTTGCCGACGAGGTATTCAAAATGCAGGTGGGCGGGCGCCTCGATGAAAACGGTGAGCCGTTCTATTTCTACTTCCAGTTGAGTTTGTACCGTTACTTCCCCGTGGTGCCGTTGGCCCTGGCGACTTTGTTCGCGCTGCGCCACCGATGGGCGTTGCGACGGACCGATGAAGACGTGCATATGGTCGTGCGGCTCGGCGCGTGCGGCTTGATGATTCTACTTGGCCTGTCGGTGCCGCACTTCAAGCGCGCTTATTACATCCTGCCGATGGTGCCGATGTTTGCCGCTGTCGCGGCCTATGGGCTGCTGCAGGCGCAGGGCTGGCTTGCTGGCGTGCGCCGATGCTACGAAGGCCTCGTCGCGGCGCTGCCGGCGTTGTGCGTGGTGGCGGTCCTGGTGTGTCGGCAGGCGTGGCACAAGCACGGCTATTGGCCGGACGTGTCGTTGCCGTTGTTGTTCAGTGTATTGGCGTTGCTGCAGGTGGCGGCGCTGGTCGCCTGGCGTCGGGCTGCGCGTCTGGTGTGGCTCAGCCTCATCGCACTGGCGGCGCAGTGGTTGCTGCTGGTGGCGGTGGTAGAGCCGTCCAAGGACCTGCAATTCGACACCCGCAGGTTTGTCGGTCAGGTTGAATCGCTTCGCGCCCTAAACCCCGGGCCTTTGGTTTTCGTCGATCTTGGCCAGGACACCTGGGGCGTGCGCTACATGATGAACCTGGATCACGACGAGCGACCGCTGTTCGTGGGGCGCCATGAGCTGGAGAAATTGAGCGCGCTGCCAAGGCCGGCCTGGGTGATTGTGGAACGCACGGAAACGGCCTTGCTGAAGGGCTCACCGGTGGAGCACCTGGCTCCGGCGTTCAACGGGCGACTGAATGACAATCCGTTGATGGTGTTTTTGTTGAAGTGAGTGAGGAGTGCCAAATCGCAGGCAACAAAAAACCCGCACCAGGCGGGTTTTTTGTGTGTTTCGGATGATAGCTGCACCACCTGAAACTGATTAGTGGTGCCCAGAGACGGAATCGAACCGCCGACACGGGGATTTTCAATCCCCTGCTCTACCGACTGAGCTATCTGGGCAACGGGGCGCATTAAACGGGTTTTTCAGGGGGTCGTCAAGCAAGTTTTGGAAAAATATTTAATTATTACCGTCGCTTACGTGCCGGCCCCGGTTTTTGCTCAATTATTGAGCAGGTGGGACGTAGCCCTCGGCCTGGGCGTATTCCTCGCCGGAAAAGAACTTGTCCATTTCGCCCGCCAGGTATTTGCGGTCTTCGGCGTTCATCATGTTCAGGCGTTTTTCGTTGATCAGCAGGGTCTGGTGTTTGAGCCAGTCGCCCCAGGCTTTGGCGGAGACATTGTCGTAAATGTCCTGGCCCTTGGCGCCCGGGTACGGAGGGCGGTCCAGGGCTGGCAGTTGTTCTTTGTACTTGCGGCACATTACGGTGCGGGTCATGACGACACTCCTGCATTCAATACGTCGGCCGCGCGCTTCAGCAGTTTCTTGACCGGGGCGGCAAGGCCCAGGCGCGGCGGGGTGGCGAGGTTATACCAGAGCCAGTCGGCCTCGGCCACGTGATGGGCCGATTCCTCGACCTCGACCAGCCAGGGTTCGATGGCCAGCTGGAAATGGCTGAAGGTGTGGATCAATCCTGGCAGTTCCTGATGCTTGCCCAGCTCGAGCGCGTGCTGTTCGGCCAGGTGCTTGAGGTCGCCAAGGTCGTCCAGCTCCGGCAGGCTCCACAACCCGCCCCACAGCCCGGTGGAGGGGCGGCGATACAGCAGAATCGCGCCTTCAGCGTTGGCCAGCATGGGCATCAATGTACGCTTTTGCGGGATGGTCTTGCGCGGCTTGGGGATCGGGTAGCGCGTCTCCAGGCCGAGCATGTGGGCCTCGCAGCCTTTTTCCAGCGGGCACAGCAGGCAGCTGGGTTTGCTGCGGGTGCAAAGGGTGGCGCCCATGTCCATCATTGCCTGGGTGTAGGCGTTGACACGTTCATGGGGCGTGAAGCGCTCTGCGGTGGCCCACAGCTGTTTGGCCACCTTGGGTTCGCCGGGGTAGCCCTCCTGCGCGGTAAAGCGCGCCAGCACGCGTTTGACGTTGCCGTCGAGGATCGGCGCACGCAGGCCCATGCTCAGGCTGGCGATGGCGCCGGCGGTGGACAGGCCGATGCCGGGTAGTTCGGTGAGTTTTTCGACGCTTCTGGGAAACTCGCCGCCGTAGTCGGCCACCACGATCTTTGCGGTCTTTTGCAGGTTGCGCGCCCGGGTGTAGTAGCCCAGGCCGGTCCACAGGTGCAGCACTTCGTCTTCCGGCGCGGCGGCCAGGGCTTCGACCGTCGGCAGCGAGGCCATGAACCGGTCGAAGTAACTGAGCACGGTGCTTACCTGGGTCTGTTGCAGCATGATCTCCGAGACCCACACCCGGTAAGGCGTGATGCCCTGTTGCCAGGGCAGGTCGTGGCGACCGTGACGGTCGTACCAGTCGAGTACGGCCTCTGAAAACTGCTCGTTTCTCATCGTTTGAACAGGCCTTTCAAAGCATCTTTGAGCTGCGGGTTGACCTTGTCGAGCTTCTCTTCCAGTTTCTCGTTGAGGCGATTGCCAGCGGCCTTGATGGCGACCTGGCCCAGGCCGTCCTTGTCCAGGCGACAGGCCTTGGCGCCCAGCTCCAGCGGGCCACGGCAGCGCAGTGGCACTTCGATGTTCTGGAAGTTGGCGCCGACCTGGCACGCCGGGTCCGGCACCTCGCGCTGGTCGCCTTCGACAATGATGCCGACGCGGTAGTCCATGCCCAGCACGCGCAGGTCGACGTCACCGTTGCCGTTGACGGTCAGGCCCGGGATGCGCACTTTCAGGTCGGGGTTGCTGGCCACGCCATTGCGGAACGTAAGGTTGCCGCGCAATTCTTCGAACGGCGTGTCCTTGCCCGGTGGCGTGCTGCTCAGGGTCTTGCGGTTGAGCAGGGCGATGCCGGTGCACACCTGCTGTTCAATGTTGGCATTGAGCAGCACGCCGTTGTTGATCACAAAGCTGGCAGTGCCGTTGAGGCTGTCGATCAGCGCTTTCTGGCTGTTGCCACGGCCGCTGAGGTTGCTGTCGAGGGTGACCTGGCCTTTCACCGGCGGGGTTTGCCCCTGGGCTTGCAGGATGCGTTCGACCGGCACTTGCTTGATCTGGCTTTGCAGCGCGAGCAGCGGAATATCCTGGCGCACATCGAGCGTGCCGTTGGCCTGGAAGGTGCCGTTGTAGAGGCCGCCGCTGAGGGCGTCGAGCTTGAGCTGGCCGTCGATGCCGGAGGCTTTCAGCACGGCGTTCTGGATCGGCAGTTTGCTCAAGGTCAACTGACCAAAGGCAAGGTCGGCATTCACGTCGAGGGTGCGCAGGCGGGTGATCGGCAGCAGCTTGTCGGTGCTCCAGGCGCTTTTGGTCGGCGCGTCGGGCAGCGGCGTGGTGCCGCCGGCCGCCATCGCCCCGGCTTCGCTGTTCTGCACTTCGGCCTGGCGAGCGGCGGTGGCACCCTTGGCGGATTCGGACTTGGCCGGCAAATAGTTGTCGGCGTTGAAGCTGTCGCCCTTGAGTTGCACGCGCAGCGACTGTTTGGCGAAATCTTCCACGGCGACGCGGCCGGTGAAGGTGCTGCCGTCGAGCTTCAGGTTCAGGTCTTCAAGCGCCACGCTGGTGGGCGTGCCCTTGAGCCGGCTGACCAGTTCGACCTTGCTCAGGCTGCCGTCGGCCATCGGCGGCAGTGGGTGGCCGACGCTGTCGAGGAACTTGGCGAGGTCGAATTGGGCGATGGACAGGGCGCCGCTGAGCTGCGGGGTCTTGTCCAGGTCGTTGACTTTCAGCTCGCCCAGCGCGCGCAGCTGGTTGGCCGACAGTTTCAGGTTGGTCCATTCGGCGATATTCGCCGCCTGGTCCACCAGCAACTGGCCCTGGGTGGAGAAGGTCACGGTCTTGCCCTGCAGCGGCTCGCCGGTGGCTTCACCGGTGACCTTCATGTCTTCGAACTGGTAGCGCTTGAGGGCGCGCTGGATGCGCAGGTTGCCGTTGAGCTCGGTCTTGACGCGCATCACGGGCTGGTTGCTGCCGAAGAACGCGGTGAGCTTCACCGGAATGCTTGCGCCTTCATGCACGGCTCCGGCGCTCAGTTGGATGCTCTCGGCGCTGAACTGCTTGCCGGTCTGCTCGTCGTTGTATTCGACGCGGGCGTTGTTGACCGTCAGGCTGTCGATGTCCAGGCGGATCGGTTGCGGCGGTTTCTCCGGTCTGGTTTCAGCCACGGGTTCCGTCGGGGCGGGAGCAGGGGTGCCGGCCGTCGCGTCAGGCGCGTTCTTGCCGATATCTTCCCAGTTGCCATGGCCCTGCTTGTCGCGGTTGAGGCGCAGGTTCAGGCCTTCGACCCGCACATCGCTCATCTGCACTTCGCGGCGCAGCAGGGGCAGCACGCGTACCGACAGGCCGAGCATCTGCAGGTCGGCGAACGGTTGGGTCGGGGTGGTCAGGGTCGCCACGCTGGCGTCATGCAGTTCGAGGCCGAGCCAGGGGAACAGGCTCCAGCCGATATCGCCATTGAGCGTCAGCTCGATGTGGACCTTGTCGCGGGCAATCTGGCGAATCTCTTCCTTGTAGTCGTTGGGATCGAAGAGGTGGGTCAGGGCAAAGCCGAGAGCCACAATGATCAGCAACAGCCCGAGGAGTACCAGACCCAGGATTTTGCCGAACGCTTTCATGGGCGAGTCCTTGTATGTCGATTTCAAAATTTAGCCGCAGAGTATAACGCCAGGCGACCTGCGTCAGTTCAGCGATCGTTACATTGTATCCAGATCGGGCAGAACAGGAATTTGGCGTCAGAAAAAGCGAATTTCCTGAAAAAAGTGATATCAGTTTGGTTTTTATCGGCTCCACAGGTGCTAATCTCTGCGCGTTCGTCCGCCTTCTGCGACTTATCGTCGCGCCAAAATGGAGCTTTACTCGACCACCACGGCCACGCTCTGCGTGCAAGGCCGAGGGGGAGAGCGCCTGACGGACACATACTAACAACTGGGGGAAACACCAATGAGCACCAAGCCTGCGTTCCTGTCCAAGGAGCGCATCATCGCCAAGCCGGGGTTCAACCGCTGGCTGGTTCCACCGGCCGCCCTGGCCATCCACCTGTGCATCGGCATGGCCTACGGCTTCTCGGTGTTCTGGCTGCCACTGTCCAAAGCGCTGGGTATCACTGCGCCGGTCGCATGTGCGCCGGACATGAGCTTTATCACACAGGTTTTTTCGTCCCAATGTGACTGGCCCATCTCCATGCTGGGCTGGATCTACACCCTGTTTTTCATCTTCCTGGGCTGCTCGGCAGCGATCTGGGGCGGCTGGCTGGAACATGCCGGGCCGCGCAAGGCCGGCGTTGTATCGGCCCTGTGCTGGTGCGGTGGCCTGTTGATCTCGGCGTTGGGTATCTATACCCACCAGATCTGGCTGATGTGGATCGGTTCCGGCGTGATTGGCGGTATTGGCCTGGGTCTGGGCTATATCTCGCCCGTTTCGACCCTGATCAAGTGGTTCCCGGACAAGCGCGGCATGGCCACCGGCATGGCGATCATGGGCTTCGGCGGCGGCGCGATGGTGGGTGCACCTCTGGCCGCAGCGCTGATGGGTCACTTCGCTTCGCCAACCAGCGTGGGCGTGTGGCAGAGCTTTCTGGTGATGGCTGCGATCTACTTCGTGTTCATGATCGGCGGCGCACTGTCCTACCGCGTACCGCCGACCGGCTGGAAGCCTGAGGGCTGGACGGCACCGGCGAAAAAAGCCAGCAATGCGATGATCACCAACCGTCACGTGCACGTGAACGTGGCCTGGAAAACCCCGCAATTCCGCCTGGTGTGGCTGGTGCTGTGCCTGAACGTTTCCGCCGGTATCGGCATCCTGGGCATGGCTTCGCCGCTGCTGCAGGAAGTGTTCGGCGGCAAGCTGCTGGGTGTGGATGTGCCGTTCGGTCAACTGGATGCCGGGCAACTGGCGTCGATCGCTGCCATTGCGGCAGGCTTTACCGGTCTGTTGAGCCTGTTCAACATCGGTGGCCGGTTCTTCTGGGCGTCGTTCTCCGACTACCTGGGTCGCAAAAACACCTACTTCCTGTTTTTCGCCCTGGGCTTTGCCCTGTACGCACTGATCCCGAACCTGGGGCACCTGGGCAACGTGGCGCTTTTCGTGGCGGCGTTCTGCGTGATCCTGTCGATGTACGGCGGCGGTTTCGCCACGGTGCCGGCTTACCTGGCCGACCTGTTCGGTACGCAAATGGTCGGTGCGATCCACGGTCGCCTGTTGACCGCCTGGGCTGCTGCCGGCGTGTTGGGCCCGGTGTTGGTGAACTACCTGCGTGAATATCAATTGAGCATCGGCGTTGAACGCGCTGCGGCCTATGACATCACCTTGTACATCCTCGCCGGTCTGCTGGTGCTGGGTTTCATCTGCAACCTGCTGGTGCGTCCGGTGGCCGACAAGTACTTCATGAGCGACGCGGAGCTGGCTGCCGAACAGGCGCTGGGCCATGACAAGGGCGCTGACGCGTCTACCGTACTGGAGTGGAAAGCCTCCCCAGGCAGCAAGCCGTTGGCGATTGCCGCCTGGCTGGTGGTGGGTATTCCGTTGGCGTGGGGTGTGTGGGTGACCCTGCAGAAGACGGCGGTACTGTTCCACTGATACCGCAATAAGGGTGGGCCCGGTTCCTGTGGGAGCCGGGCTTGCCCGCGATGGCATCGCCTCGGTGTACCTGACACACCGGGGTGCCCGCATCGCAGGCAAGCCAGCTCCCACAACAGCCAGTCCCCGGAAATAGTCTGGCTGGCAGTTGTATGCACATGTCTATCCCCGACACTCCATCAGTCTTATCCCCTCCGATGTTTCTGTTTGCCGCCCGCGCCCCTATAATGGCCACCTTTTTCGCCCAATGATTTGCGGAGCTGGTGATGGTCGAACGTATGGCGTCCGTCGAGCGCGACACTCTGGAAACCCAGATCAAAGCCTCGATCAACCTGGATGGCACCGGAAAGGCCCGATTTGATATCGGTGTACCTTTTCTTGAGCACATGCTGGACCAGATCGCCCGTCACGGGCTGATCGACCTGGATATCGTCAGCAAGGGCGACCTGCACATCGACGACCACCACACGGTGGAAGACGTGGGCATCACCCTCGGCCAGGCCTTTGCCAAGGCCATCGGCGACAAAAAAGGCATCCGTCGCTACGGCCACGCCTATGTCCCGCTGGATGAAGCGCTGTCGCGCGTGGTCATCGACTTCTCCGGTCGCCCGGGCCTGCAGATGCACGTGCCCTACACCCGCGCCACCGTAGGCGGCTTCGACGTCGACCTGTTCCAGGAATTCTTCCAGGGGTTCGTCAACCACGCACTCGTCAGCCTGCACATCGACAACCTGCGCGGTACCAACACCCACCACCAGATCGAAACCGTGTTCAAGGCCTTCGGCCGCGCGCTGCGCATGGCCGTGGAGCTGGACGACCGCATGGCCGGGCAAATGCCGTCGACCAAGGGCGTCCTGTAATGCAGACGGTCGCGGTTATCGACTACGGCATGGGCAACCTGCACTCGGTGGCCAAGGCCCTTGAGCATGTGGGCGCCGGCAAGGTGCTGATCACCAGCGATGCCGATGTGATTCGCGAAGCCGACCGCGTGGTGTTCCCCGGTGTGGGCGCGATTCGCGACTGCATGGCCGAGATTCGTCGGCTGGGCTTTGACAGCCTGGTGCGTGAAGTCAGCCAGGACCGGCCGTTCCTCGGCATCTGCGTGGGCATGCAAGCCCTGCTTGAGCGCAGCGAAGAGAACAATGGCGTCGACTGCATCGGTCTGTTCCCAGGCCAAGTGAAGTTCTTCGGCAAGGACCTGCATGAAGACGGCGCCCATTTGAAAGTCCCGCACATGGGCTGGAACGAGGTGCGCCAGACGCTGGATCACCCGTTGTGGCACGAGGTGCCGGACATGGCGCGCTTTTACTTCGTGCACAGCTACTACATCGCCGCCGGTCAAGCGGGCCAGGTGGCGGGTGGCGGGCATTACGGCGTCGACTTCGCTGCGGCGCTGGCCGAGGGTTCGCGCTTTGCCGTGCAGTTTCACCCGGAAAAAAGCCATACCCATGGCCTGCAACTGCTGCAGAACTTCGCCGCGTGGGACGGCCGCTGGTAATGGCCAGGAAGGCCAAGCCACCGATCCTGACGCTTGCGCCTGAGCAGGAACGTGAGGCCACCGACAAGATCAAGCGCTTCATGCAGGACCGTTTCGAACTCACGCTGGGCTCGTTCGAAGTGGCCGAGATTCTTGAGCTGTTCACCCTTGAGGTGGCGCCGCACTATTACAACAGGGCGATTTTCGACACGCAGACGCTCCTTAAAGAAAGGTTCGAAAGCATCGAAAGCGACCTGTGGTCGCTTGAGAAACCCTGATTTCCCAAGCATTGCTGAATATCGAATAAGGTTTGCCAGATGCTGATTATCCCCGCTATCGATCTCAAGGACGGCGCCTGCGTACGTCTGCGCCAGGGCCGCATGGAAGACTCCACCGTGTTCTCCGATGACCCGGTGAGCATGGCCGCCAAGTGGGTGGAAGGGGGCTGCCGTCGCCTGCATCTGGTGGACCTGAACGGCGCCTTCGAAGGTCAGCCGGTCAATGGTGAGGTGGTCACCGCCATCGCCAAACGCTACCCGAACCTGCCGATCCAGATCGGTGGCGGTATCCGTTCCCTGGAAACCATCGAGCACTACGTCAAGGCAGGCGTGAGCTACGTGATCATCGGCACCAAGGCAGTGAAAGACCCGGCCTTCGTTGCCGAAGCCTGCCGTGCATTCCCCGGCAAGGTGATCGTGGGCCTGGACGCTAAAGACGGTTTCGTCGCCACCGACGGCTGGGCTGAAATCAGCACCGTGCAGGTGATTGACCTGGCCAAACAGTTCGAAGCCGACGGCGTGTCCGCCATCGTTTATACCGACATCGCCAAAGACGGCATGATGCAGGGCTGCAACGTGCCGTTCACCGCAGCGCTGGCCGCCGCGACGAAGATTCCGGTGATTGCTTCCGGCGGTATCCACAACCTGGGCGATATCAAGTCGCTGCTGGACGCCCGTGCGCCCGGCATCATCGGCGCCATCACCGGTCGCGCGATCTACGAAGGTACTCTGGACGTCGCACAAGCCCAGGCTTACTGCGACGCCTATAACGGCTGAGGACTGACCATGGCGCTGGCCAAACGCATCATCCCTTGCCTGGACGTCGACAACGGTCGCGTGGTCAAGGGCGTCAAGTTCGAGAACATCCGTGATGCCGGCGACCCGGTGGAAATCGCCCGTCGCTACGATGAGCAGGGTGCCGATGAGATTACCTTTCTCGACATCACCGCCAGCGTCGACGGCCGCGACACCACGCTGCATACCGTCGAGCGCATGGCCAGCCAGGTGTTCATCCCGCTGACCGTGGGCGGTGGCGTGCGCACCGTGCAGGACATTCGCAACCTGCTCAACGCCGGTGCCGACAAGGTCTCGATCAACACCGCTGCGGTGTTCAATCCTGAGTTCGTCGGCGAGGCTGCACAGCACTTCGGTTCGCAATGCATTGTGGTCGCCATCGACGCCAAGAAGGTCTCCGGCCCCGGCGAAACCCCCCGCTGGGAGATCTTCACCCACGGCGGGCGCAAGCCGACCGGCCTGGACGCGGTGGAGTGGGCGATGAAGATGGAAGGCCTGGGCGCCGGCGAAATCCTGCTGACCAGCATGGACCAGGACGGCATGAAAAACGGTTTCGACCTGGGCGTGACCCGTGCCATCAGCGATGCCCTTGGCATTCCGGTGATCGCCTCCGGTGGCGTCGGCAACCTGCAGCACTTGGCCGACGGAGTGATCGAAGGTCACGCCAGCGCAGTGTTGGCGGCGAGCATTTTTCACTTTGGCGAATACACCGTTCCCGAGGCCAAGGCCTACATGGCGGCGCGCGGCATCGTCGTGCGCTAAACGCCGCTGGACAGCATGGCAGGCGCGCGGCACTCTCTGCGCTTGCCATGGATTCCGGTAGCCTACATGTTCAAACAACTCCTGCTCGCCACGTCCCTGCTGTTGGCAGGGACGGCCCACGCCGACGATCCCTCTGACGCCGCGCTGGTGTTGCTGACGGAAAATTTTCCGCCTTACAACATGGCCAAAAACGGCAAGAATTTCGCCAGGGACGAGAACATCGAAGGCATCGCCGCAGATATCGTGCGCGAAACCTTCAAGCGCGCCGGCATTGCCTACAACCTCACCCTGCGCTTCCCCTGGGAACGTATCTACAAACTCACCCTGGAAAAACCCGGCTACGGTGTCTTCGTGATGGCGCGCCTGCCCGATCGTGAAGCGTCATTCAAATGGGTCGGCCCCATCGGTCCGGACGATTGGGTGCTGCTGGCCAAGGCCGATAGCAAGATCCAGCTCAGCAGCCTTGAGCAGGCGCGCCGCTATAAAATCGGCGCCTACAAGGGCGATGCCATTGCCCAGACCCTGGACAAGCAAGGCCTCAAGCCGCTGGTTGTATTGCGCGATCAGGACAATGCGCAACGACTCATGGACGGTCAGATCGACCTCTGGGCCACCGGCGATCCCGCCGGCCGCTACCTGGCACGCCAGGTGGGCGTGACCGGGCTCAAGACGGTGCTGCGCTTCAACAGCGCCGAGTTGTTCCTGGCGCTCAACAAGGATGTGCCGGACGAGTTGGTTGCCAGGCTACAAGCGGCCCTGAACCAGTTACGCAAGGAAGGCGTGGTCGACGTAATCATGGCGCGCTACCTCTAGCCCTCAGCGCGGCTTTAGCACGTCCACACGCAAGGTGGAGGGCTGGTCCGCCTGGTCGTAGGCGTAGGTGCAGATCTTGTAGGGCGTGCCCTGGATGCTGATCAATTGCGCGTATTTTTCCGGCGGCGTGGCCGGGTCATCGTTGAGTGGGTGCACCAGGGCGATGACCTCTTCGTCCTCGTCTTCGTCTTCCTTCACCGGCGTCGGCGGTATGGGCAGATAGTCCACCGGACGCAGGCAATCGGTGGTGGCGGCCGGACCGTACTTGTAGGTGTAACGCTGCATGAAGGGCGGTGCCAGGTGCCAGACCAGCGTATAGGCCGCAAGGCCCTGTTTATCCAGGCTGATGCTCAGGTTCGGTGTACGCGCCGGGCCCGGCTCGGCCAGTTCGACGGCCAGGCTCAGCGCATTTTTCATCATGCCCGACGTAACGCGCTGCTCGGCGGACTCCACGCCGACGATACACAGCATGTGCATGCCGGTTTGCGGGCCGATGGGGTCATTGACGTAGGCATGGGCAGCCTTGATCGGCACGCTGTAGAGCGCCGGGTTTTCGCAGTCGATGGCTCGGCGCGTGGTTTTGTAGCGATAGAACGGCGTGTTGGTGCTGAAGGGCAGGTTCCAGCGCGGCACGATGTCCTTGCCCCTGCCGTCGGCTTTCTTGAGGAAGTACTGCTGGATGGGTGCCGGTTTTTCGAACGTGATGGAGGTGGTCGGGTACAGCTCGCAGTGCTCGCCATCCGTCTGTAGCACACCGCCGACAAAACACTGGTTGAGGAACGTTATCGGGCTGCCGTAGTTGGTCTCGGGCTGCCAGACGGGTATGCCGTTATTGACCTCGCACGGTGCGTCGCGCTGGCATTTGCGCTCGGCGGGCTGCCCGCGGGTGCTGGTACTGAGGATGCCGAAGAGCCGGTTGCTGGCGCGGTCGAGCAGCGGCCCGCCAAAGCCGCCGAGGGCGACGCCCTCACATTGGTTCTTCATCGTGACTCGCCACACGAACGGCTGTTCCACCAGTTCCCGCGAGGCCTGTTGAGTGCAGGCCGCCAGGTGCAGGGTGTCCCATTCGGGAGCGGTGAGGGCGAGGATATCCACTCCGTCAGCGGGTATTTCCTCGGCCAGTTTCAGCGGCGTGATGCCCGCCGTGATCAGGCTTGCCAGGGTCGCCTGCAATTCAATCACGGCCAGGTCGACCCCGTGGCTGCTGCCCCATCTCAGGGTTTTCAGCGGGTAGGTCTTGAGGGCCTCGAGGGTGTCGTCGAAATAGTTGAAGCTGATGCTGCCCTTGATCGGCAAATCCCGTTGCACCGCGCCGTTGAGGCGATGCAGGCAATGACTGCTGGTGACCACATAGGCGGGGCCTGACTTGCCGCTCTCATCACGGGTGTCCAGCAGGCTGGCGGTGCACAACGTCTGACTTTCATTGCGGATGCGGCCGACGCCGTTCCAATGGTCGTGTTGATGCCTGGCGTTACGCAGAATCTGTGCCGGGCCGCTATTGGCCAGGCCTTCGCCGAAATCCTTGTTGGCGGCGTGCAATGCGCCGCACAGGCTGGCCAGCAGCAGCCCAGAAGCAACAACGTTTGTGAGGTTCATGACGTGTCCTGAAAAGAGTGAGTGAGGGCTCACTATTCAGGGCGGGCGTGCATGGCGGGCGTTAGTTATCTAGGGCTCGGGCGGTAGGAGCCGTCACGGCCATGGCCGCCCATGGCCTGATTGCTGCGCAGGCCGATCATCGACTTGATATCGATCCACTCGACGCCTTGGGCCTTGAGCTTGGGCAGCTCGCGTTCCAGTACTGCCAGAGTCTGTGGATACGGGTGGCCGATCATCACCGCAGAACCCTGCTTGTGCGCCAGCTTGATCGCGGTTTGCAGTTGGGTGGTGATCGCCGCTTCGGTGCGCTCGTCATCCAGAAACACATCCCGCGAGACGCTGGCCAGGCCGATCTTCTGCGCCTCGGCGGCAGCGACGGTCTGCGCGCTGGTGCGGCTGTCGACAAAGAACTTGTGACGCCGTTGCAGCTCGCCCATCAGCCAGGCCATCGCCTGTGGCTGGGCGGTCATGCGGCTGCCCATGTGATTATTGATGCCGGCGGTGAAGGGAACCGCTTCGAAGGCGGCGTCCAGGCGCTTGCCGAGTTCTTCGATGGGCAATTCAGGATGCCAGGCGAACGGGCCGGTGGCCGGGTCCATGGGCATGTGCAGGATCACGATCTTGCCGGCCTTGTGGGCTTCGCGGGCGAATTCTGCGGCGTGGGGCGTGTCGGGCATGATCGCGGTGGTGACCGGCCCAGGCAGGGCCAGCACGCGCCGATCCCGCGGCAGGTTTTGCCCCAGGTCGTCGATGATCAGGGTCAGGTAGGCTTTGTGCGGTTCGCCGGCAGGCGTCGCGTGGACGACGCCTGCCAGGCTGCACAGCACGGCGATGATCAGGGCAAGGCGCATATCAACGGTTGCGCGTGATGCTCAGGCCCTTGAGCAGGCTCAACGCCTGGGCCAACTGATAGTCGTCGTCCTGCGGCATCGGCTTGGCTTTGGCACCGCTGCCGGTAGGCTGGTCGGCACCGCCGTTGCCATTGCCCAGGTGACCCTGCAGGTCGGCCTCCTTGTAGTACTCGCTGTCGATCTCGTTGGTGATCTTGGCCTTGCGCACCTCAATGTCCGGCACGATGCCCTGGGCCTGGATCGAGCGACCGTTGGGCGTGTAATACAGCGCGGTGGTGATCTTCAGCGCGCGCTCGTTGTTCAGTGGCAACACGGTTTGTACCGAGCCTTTACCGAAACTGGTGGTGCCCATCAGTACGCCGCGCTTCTGGTCCTGCAGGGCGCCTGCGACGATCTCCGAGGCCGAGGCGCTGCCGCCGTTGATCAGCACGGCCAGTGGCACGTTTTCGCTGAGGTCGTTACCGGTGGCCGAGAAGCGCAGCTCGGAGTTGGCAATGCGCCCCTTGGTGTAGACGATCAGGCCCTTGGTGATGAAGTGGTCGACCACTTCCACCGCCGATTGCAGCACGCCGCCCGGGTTGTTACGCAGGTCGAGCACGATGCCGTTGAGTTTCTTGCCGTTGTCCTTGCGCAGCTTGGCCAGGGCCTTGGCCACTTCGTCGCCGGTCTTGACCTGGAATTGGGTGATGCGGATGTAGCCGTAGCCCGACTCCAGCAACTGGCTCTTCACGCTTTTGACCGTGATGGTCGCGCGGGCCAGGGTCACGTCAAACGGGTTACCGCCGTCGCGCACCAGGGTCAGGGTGATTTTCTGGCCGAGCTTGCCGCGCATCTTGTCGACGGCTTCGGTCATGGTCTGGCCACGGGTGGGCTGACCGTTGATCTTGACGATCAGGTCGCCGGCCTGGATGCCAGCCTTGGACGCCGGAGTGTCATCGATGGGCGAGACCACTTTGATCTGGCCGTCTTCGGCGCCCACTTCAATGCCCAGGCCACCGAACTCACCGCTGGTGCTTTCCTGCAGCTCGGCAAAATCTTCCGGGCCCAGGTAGGCGGAGTGCGGGTCGAGGTTGCTGAGCATGCCCTTGATGGCATTTTCCAACAGGGTCTTGTCATCTACCGGTTCGACATAGGCTGCCTTGATCCGGTCCATGACCTCGGCAAAGGTGCGCAACTCGTCCAGCGGTAACGGCGCCTTGGTGGTCGCGGCAGAGCTCGCGGCGGTGGCGGCGGGCGCTGCCGGTGCGGCCTGATCGGCGAAAGCCAGCGGCGCACCGGTCACCAGGGCGATCGTCAGGGCCAGCGAAGTGAGGCGGGACAAATGCAGCATGTCGAACGAACTCCTAATGTAGGTACGGCCCTATCCTTGGGAACGGCACCATTGTGCAGGGTCGCTCGGGCGGCCCTGCTGACGAATAGCGAAGTACAACGCCGGGGTGTCCTGGCCACCACTGTTACCCACAGTGGAGATGGACTCACCGGCTTTTACAACATCACCTGCCGACTTGAGTAATGTCTGATTGTGGCCGTAAAGGCTCAAATAGCCATTGCCGTGGTCAAGAATCACCAGCAGACCGGCGCCGCGCAGCCAATCGGCGAACACCACGCGCCCACCGTGAACGGCGTGGACCTGGCTGCCGGCCGCGGCGCTGATCATCACGCCATCCCACTTGGCGCGGGTGTCGTCGCCACGGGTTTCACCGAAGCGTGCCAGTAATCGACCATCAACCGGCCATGGAAGTTTGCCGCGCGCTGAAGCAAAAGGGCCGCCAAACGATTCGCCGGTGCTGGAAACCATCGGGCCGGGCGCCGCACGTGCCGGTTTACGCGGCGCCGGAGCGTCGGTGGTGGCCGCTTGTTCGGCCTCACGCTGGCGCTTTTTTTCCGCTTCCTGCTGGGCGATCAGCGCTTTCTGCCGCGCTTCTTCTGCCTCGCGAGCCTGGCGGGCCAGGGTTTCCTCGATGGTCTTGAGCACCTTGGCCAGGTCAGCCTGGTCCTGCACGCGCGCTTGCAGCTTGGCGTCGCGGGCCTTGACGTCGTCATTGAGCTTGGCCAGGGCCAGCTGGCGCTCCTTGCGTACCTTGTCGAGCTGATCGCGCTGAGTGTCGAGGGCGGTTTTCTGGTCGAGCAGCTGCGATTGCTGGTCGGCGATTTCCTGTTCGACATTGGCCAGTTGGCGCAGGGTTTCGTTGAACCCCTTCAATTGATCCAGTCGCGCTTTGCTCAGGTAATCGTAATAGGTCAGGGTGCGTGCGAATTTCTCGGGATTCTGCTGATTGAGCAACAGCTTGAGGTATTCCTGGCGGCCGCTCTGGTAGGCGGCGCGGGCCTGGATCGCGATCAGGCGTTGCTGTTCAACGCGTGCGCTCTGGAGTTTTTTTTTCTCAGCGTCGAGTCGCTCCAGTTCCGACTCGCTCTTCTTTAATTCTTTTTGCAGCTCCTGGACCTGCTTTTCCAGCTTGCCCATCTCGGTTTCCGTACCGCGCAGGTCTTTCTGCACCCCGGATTTTTCTTCCTGAAGCTTGCCGAGCAGTTTTTTCAGCTCGGTAATGTCCTGACGCGTAGCGTCCAACTGTTGTTGGGTTTGTGCGCGCTCATCGGCAAACGCCGGTTGGAGCAGGCAGACAAGAGCAAGGGTAATCAAGGCGCGAAGCATAGAGGCGGGCGACACCAGGGAAATAGACGGCCTAGTATGCCCGCCAAGCGCGGCAAAAAAAACGCCCAATTGGGGCTCGCGAGCAAGTTAGGTGCCGAGTGGCGCGAGTGTGGCGAAAAGATATCGACTAAACACTGAAGTACATGTGGGAGGGAGCAAGCCCCCTCCCACACGGTCCTTTGGTGTTTTATAGAATTAGACCAGGATCGAGGTCCCGGTCATCTCTTTGGGCTTCTCCATCCCCATCAGCATCAGCATCGTCGGCGCCACATCTGCCAGCACGCCGCCGTGACGCACTTTGAAGTCGCGCTTGCCGACATAGATGAACGGCACCGGCTCGGTGGTGTGGGCGGTATGGGCTTGACCAGTCGATTCATCGGACATCTGCTCGCAGTTGCCATGGTCGGCGGTGATCAACGCTTCGCCGCCGACCTTGTCCAGCGCGTCGACAATGCGACCGACGCACAGGTCCAGGCATTCCACGGCCTTGGTCGCGGCCTCCAGGTTGCCGCTATGGCCGACCATGTCGCCGTTGGCGTAGTTGACCACGATCACGTCATAACGCTGGTGCTCGATGGCATCGACGATCTTGTCGGTGACTTCCGGCGCGCTCATTTCCGGCTGCAGGTCGTAGGTGGCGACTTTTGGCGACGGGATCAGGATGCGTTCTTCGCCCGGGAACGGTTCTTCGCGCCCGCCGGAGAAGAAGAACGTCACGTGGGCGTACTTCTCGGTCTCGGCGATGCGCAGCTGGGTCTTGCCGTTTTTCGCGAGGTAATCGCCCAGCACGTTGTCCAGGCTGCTCGCGGCAAAGGCGGCGGGGGCCGGGATGCTGGCTGCGTATTGGGTCAGGCCCACGTACTGGACTTTCGGCTGGCGCGCGCGCTCGAATTCCTTGAAGCCATCTTCGACAAACACGCGGCTCAGCTCACGGGCACGGTCGGCGCGGAAGTTCATGAACACCACGGCGTCGCCGTCTTCGACCTTGACCGGCTCGCCGAGGGTGGTGGCTTTGACGAATTCATCGCTCTCGCCACGGGCGTAGGCGGCTTCCAGGCCTTGCTGGGCGGTGGCGGCGTTGAATTCGGCCTGGCCGTCGACGATCAGGTTGTAGGCCTGAGCGACGCGGTCCCAGCGGTTGTCGCGGTCCATGGCGAAGTAACGACCGACCAGGCTGGCGATGCGGCCCTTGCCGAGGGCGGCGAAAGTGGCGTCGAGCAGTTCGATGGACGACTGTGCGCTTTTCGGCGGGGTATCGCGACCGTCGAGGAAGGCGTGCAAGTAGATTTTGTCGGCGCCGCGCTTGAAGGCCAGCTCAGCCATGGCGACGAGGTGGTCCTGATGGCTGTGTACGCCGCCGTCGGACAGCAGGCCCATGAAGTGCACGGCCTTGCCGGCAGCCACTGCTTTATCTACCGCGGCGCAGATGGTGGGGTTCTCGAAGAACTCGCCGTCGCGGATGGCTTTGGTGACGCGGGTGAAGTCCTGGTATACCACTCGTCCGGCGCCCAGATTCATATGGCCGACTTCCGAGTTACCCATCTGGCCGTCCGGCAGGCCCACGTCCATGCCCGATCCGGAGATCAGGCCGTTGGGCACGGTGGCGGTGAGGCGGTCCAGCACTGGCTTGCGCGCCGCGTATACCGCGTTGTCGTGGTGGCTTTCGCTGTGCCCGAAGCCATCGAGAATTATCAGGACCAAAGGTTTAGGCGTGGTAGTCATAGATCCTCTCGCGGCGGTAATAAAGGAAGGCGTTTGAAAAGTGAGTGGCAGTTTAAAGCGAAGTTCAGACTGCGTCACCGCTTTACAGGGGTTGGCCCCCCCTGACGGCTGTGTATACTTACCGCCATTTTAACGCCCTGGAACCTCCTTGATGGTTGATCACCTGATTGCATTTGCCACTGCCCACTATCTGCTCGTGGGTGCCTTTGTCATCCTGCTGGCGCTGCTGATCGCTCATGAAATGAGCCGTGGTGGTCGCAGCCTGAGCACCTCGGAGCTGACCTCGCTGGTCAACAAGGACGAGGCCGTTGTGGTGGACATTCGCCCGGCCAAGGATTTCGCCGCCGGTCACATCGTCGGCGCCCTGAACATCCCCCAGGACAAGCTGATCGCGCGCCTGCCGGAGCTTGAAAAGCACAAGGCCAAGACCATCATCCTGGTCGATGCCCAGGGCCAGCATGCCGGCACCCATGCCCGCGAAATGCTCAAGCTCGGTTTCACCGCCGCCAAGCTGTCTGGCGGCATTGGCAGCTGGAAGGCCGACAACTTGCCGCTGGTGAAGTGATATGAGCCAGGTTGTCGTGTATTCCAGCGATTATTGCCCTTTTTGCATTCGAGCCAAGCAATTGCTTCAGAGCAAGAAAGTGGCCTTCGACGAGATCAAGGTCGATGGCAAGCCTCAGGTGCGCGCCGAGATGACCAAGAAGGCTGGCCGCACGTCGGTCCCGCAGATCTGGATCGGCGACACACACATCGGTGGTTGCGACGACCTGTTTGCCCTCGAGCGCGGCGGCAAGCTCGATGCGCTGCTCGCCTGACTCCCAACCCCCTAACGCCCCCAAGATCAAGGATCTGCGATGACTGACCAACAGAACACCGAAGCAGCAGAAGCCCAAGGCCCACAATTTTCCCTGCAGCGCATCTACGTGCGTGACCTGTCGTTCGAAGCGCCGAAAAGCCCGGCCATCTTCCGTCAGGAATGGACCCCAAGCGTTGCGCTGGACCTGAACACCCGTCAAAAGGCGCTGGAAGGCGACTTCCATGAAGTCGTGCTGACCCTGTCGGTCACCGTCAAGAACGGTGAAGAAGTGGCCTTCATCGCTGAAGTGCAACAGGCCGGTATCTTCCTGATCCAGGGCCTGGACGAAGCGTCCATGAGCCATACCCTGGGCGCGTTCTGCCCGAACATCCTGTTTCCGTATGCCCGTGAGACCCTGGACAGCCTGGTTACCCGTGGTTCGTTCCCGGCGTTGATGCTGGCCCCGGTGAACTTCGATGCGCTGTACGCGCAAGAGCTGCAGCGCATGCAAAGTGAAGGTTCGTCGACCGTTCAGTAATCTCGAAGCGGTAAAAAATGTGGGAGTTGGCTTGTGTGGGAGCTGGCTTGCCTGCGATAGCATCACCGCGGTGTACCTGATACACCTCGGTGCCTGTATCGCGGGCAAGCCCGGCTCCCACACAAACCCGCTCCCACATTTGTTTTATGTGTCAGTTGAAACCGAGTTGGCGCCAGCCTTCGTAGACCGCCACCGCTACGGTGTTGGACAGGTTCAGGCTGCGGCAGCCCTCGCGCATCGGCAGACGCAGGCGATGACCCTCGGGCAGCGCGTCGAGCACCTCGGCAGGCAGGCCGCGGCTTTCCGGGCCGAACAGGAACGCGTCGCCGTCGGCAAAGCTCGCATCATGGAAGGGCCGCGAACCCTTGGTGGTGAACGCGAACAGCCGGGGGTGGCCCAGGCTTTCCAGGCAACTGGCAAGGTCGGCATGGCGCTTGAGCGTGGCGTATTCGTGGTAGTCCAGCCCGGCGCGGCGCAGGCGCTTGTCGTCCATGTCGAAGCCCAGAGGCTCGATCAAATGCAGGTGGCAGCCACTGTTGGCGCATAGCCTGATAACGTTGCCGGTATTCGGCGGAATTTCTGGTTGAAAAAGGATGACGTGAAACATGCACGGCTCCGAAGGCAAAGATGCGCTGCATTCTACCCCTGAAGACGACCCAAGGCCGAAGCTATTGCCGCGTGTGATGGGCTCTTTGGCGATTGTCGGCTTGATGGTGGGTTTGATGATTGGTCGCCTCACCATTGCGGATCCCGTCGAGCTGCTGCGGGTGGAGACTGTCGCTGACGGCGTCGTGGTGTGGTTCAACCGCGAGCCCAAGCTGCATGGCGAACACATCGACGGCACCGTGGCACTGCTGTTCGGCGCGCAGGGCAAATCATCCGGCGGGCAGTTGCAGGTCAATGAAAGTCTGGTGAACTGGCGCGTGCGCAAGACCGATGGTGGTCTGCTGCTGAACCTGGTGTCGGCTCGGCCGTTGCGCGGGAATTGGAAAGGCCAGTCGGTCGACGACCGCTGGCGGTTGGAGATCCATCTCCAGGAGCAATAAAAGAGGGAGTTCCCGGCCTGCCTGTACCAGGGCTCCCAAAACGGGGTGAAGCCAGAGGCTTCGGTGTTAAAGAGGGGATTCTCGGCCTGCCTGTACCAAGGTCCCCGAAACTGGGTAGTACAAGGGTTATTGCAGGGCGCGTGCCAGAATTTGCATTTTTTGTTAAAAACCTTCGCTAAAAAACGCAAGGCCCCGGAATACGGGGCTTTGGTGTTTTGCACGGTTGGTTTTTTTCTGCGATTACCGGATTGTTCTGCGCTGTATCCATGCTCGATAGCGGTTCAGGTTGCATTGAAGCGGTGCACGCCTTTGAAACCTGCGTGCGAGCGAGTTGTGAAGCACGGGCTTCTGTGGCGAGCGGGCTTGCCCCGCGTTGGGGTGCGAAGCGCCCCCCATTCAAGAACAACGCGGTACACCTGACACTGCCCAGAGCATGGTCTTGGGGCTGCTGCGCAGCCCGGCGCAGGACAAGCCTGCTCGCCACAGGGATGTGGTCGCCCCAAAATGGTCGTGCACAGTCAATACTTCAAGGTGACTGTCAGGCTTTAAAATCAACACGTTATTGTAAGTTTTATAAGAGGGAGCAAGCCCCCTCCCACATGGGTTTTCAGTGGACCCGAGCTTCAGGCGTCGTCGCCCTCGTCGTCATCCCCGCCATCCACCTTCATGCCCAATTCCTTGATCTTGCGCGTCAGGGTATTGCGCCCCCAACCCAGCAACACCGCCGCATCGCGACGACGCCCGGCCGTGTGCTTGAGCGCGGTCTCGATCATGATCCGCTCGAACGCCGGCACGGCACTGTCCAACAGGTTCGACTGGCCACGCGCCAGGGCCTGATCGGCCCATTGGCGCAACGCCTGTTCCCAGTTGGTCACCGGGGCCGAATCCTGCGGCAGGCTCAGCAGCTCCGGCGGCAGGTCGCTGATATGCACTTCGCGCCCGGAGGCCATCACCGTGATCCAGCGGCAGGTGTTCTCCAGCTGGCGCACGTTACCGGGCCACGGCAGGTTCTTGAGGTATTCCTCGGTCTCGCTTTTGAGCAACTTCGGCTCCACCGCCAGCTCAAGGGCTGCGCGGCTGAGGAAGTGGCGGGCGAGGGTGGGGATGTCTTCGCGACGGTCCGACATGCGCGGAATATGGATGCGGATCACGTTGAGGCGGTGGAACAGGTCTTCACGGAATTTACCCGCGTGCACCAGGGTTTCCAGGTTCTGGTGGGTCGCTGCGATAATCCGCACATCGACCTTGACCGGTGTGTGCCCGCCAACCCGGTAGAACTCGCCGTCCGCCAGTACGCGCAGCAGGCGGGTTTGGGTATCGGCCGGCATGTCGCCGATTTCATCGAGAAACAACGTACCGCCGTCGGCCTGCTCAAAGCGCCCGCGCCGCAGGTTGGCCGCGCCGGTAAACGCGCCTTTCTCGTGGCCGAACAGCTCGGATTCCATCAGGTCCTTGGGAATGGCGGCCATGTTCAACGCAATGAACGGCGCCGCTGCCCGTGGACTGTGACGGTGCAGGGCATGGGCCACCAGCTCCTTGCCGGTGCCCGACTCGCCATTGATCAGCACGGTGATGTTGGAGTGGCTCAAGCGGCCGATGGCGCGAAACACTTCCTGCATCGCTGGCGCTTCGCCGATGATTTCCGGGGTGCGGGTCAGGGCCGGTGGCGCTTCCTGATTTTGCTGTTCCTGGGCGTGCTGGTTGGCACGCTTGACCAACGCCACCGCTTCGTCCACGTCGAACGGCTTGGGCAGGTACTCAAACGCGCCGCCCTGATATGAGGCGACAGCGCTGTCCAGGTCCGAATGCGCGGTCATGATGATCACCGGCAGGCGCGGATGCTGCTCGCGAATCCGCGCCAGCAGGTCCAGGCCACTGGCGCCGGGCATGCGGATGTCGGAAATGATCACGTCGGGCTGCTGGCGCGCCAGGCGGCTCATGACGCCGTCGGCGCTGTCGAAGCTCTGGGTGGTCATGCCTTCCTGTTGCAAGGCTTTCTCCAGGACCCAGCGGATAGAACGGTCGTCATCGACGATCCAGACAGTTTCACTACGGCTCATGTCGATGGGGCTCCTTGTTCCAGTGGCAGAAAGATCGAGAACGTGGTGTGGCCGGGATGGCTCTCACATTCGATCAGGCCCTGATGCTGGCTGATGATGTTCTGGGTAATGGCCAGGCCCAGCCCGGTACCGTCCGGGCGGCCGCTGACCATGGGAAAGAAAATGGTGTCCTGCAGGTCGGCAGGAATGCCCGGGCCGTTGTCGATGATCTCGACCTTGGTGACCAGGCGATGGCGTATATGGCCGATGGTGAATTGACGCAGCGCGCGGGTGCGCAGGCTGATGCGGCCCAGGCGCAGTTCGTTCTGGCTGCTGATGGCTTGCATGGCGTTGCGCACGATATTGAGTACCGCCTGGATCATCTGTTCGCGGTCGATCAAGACGTCGGGAATACTCGGGTCGTAGTCGCGCACCAGCGTGATGCAGCCCTGGCTTTCGGCCTCGACCAGTTGGCAGACGCGTTCGAGCACTTCGTGCACGTTGGTCATCGCCAGGGATGGCAGCTTGTTGGAGCCGAGCATGCGGTCCACCAGGTTGCGCAGGCGGTCGGCCTCTTCAATGATGACGTTGGTGTAGTCCTTGAGATGCTCTTCGGGCAGCTCGCGCGCCAGCAGCTGTGCCGCGCCGCGAATGCCGCCGAGGGGGTTCTTGATCTCATGGGCCAAGCCGCGCACCAGCATTTTGCTGGTTTCCTGCTTGGACAGCTGTGCTTCTTCCTTGGTGATGCGCAGCAAGCGATCTCGCGGGTGCACTTCCAGCAGCAGCAGCGTGGCGCCGTTGCTGAGGATGGGGGTTACGGCGTAGTCGACGGTCAGCGTCTGGCCGGTGAGGGCGGTGAGCATCGCTTCGCGCTTGGTAAACGGGTGTGCCTGTTCTACCGCCTGGCGCAACGAGCTCAGGGCTTCGGCCGATTCGGTGAACAATTCGCTGATGAACTGCCCATGGCTGCGCTGGCCGCTGATGGCCAGGAGCATCTCCGCCGCCGGGTTCATGTACTCAAGGCGCAGGTCGGCATTGAGCAGGATGGTCGCGGTGGTCAGGTTGTCGAGTAACAAACGGTGCAGTGCATCGCTGATGGTCATCGGGACCTCTTTTGGAGCAAGGCGCAGGCTTGAGGCACACGCTGATACAAGGAAAATGCAAAAACCAAACCAAGGCTCCGAAAAGAAGCGCGTAACGCCTGAAATAGCGACTTTAGGCGCGAAACTGTGGCGTTCTGCCAGCTTGAGCGGGAAGTTTCGAACCAAAATGGGATGGGCAGGTGAGTAGGGTGCAGGCTTGCGCACTAATATAGTGCGATTTCTTCAGGTTTGTTCAGGAAGCTGTCGCACGAGGATGCTGAATGCGTGATAGCTAAATGTGGGAGCGCGTATGCTCCCACACGGTGGATCAGGTTTGCAGGTTTAGCCCTTGTATATGCACAGCTCGGCGGTGGCGCGGATCATCGCCAGTTGGCGCAGCGGATCATTGAGCGGTTCGTGCACGGCTTCGGCCAGCCATTGCGGGCATTGAGGGTCGGTGCGTTGAGGGGTGAAATCAGCCAGTTGCTTGAGCAGGCTTTTTTGCAGTTCGTCCAGTTGCGGGCGGATTTGCTTGACCAGGTCCGGGCGCGGATCGTCAGGCGCCTTGCCCTGGAACTGCCAGTCGGACAAGTGGGTGTACTGCACCAGTTTGTTCGCTTCGATTTGCGCAGAGAAAAATTGCTCGGCGGCGGCAGGGTCGAGCTTGTAGCTCGGGGCCTGGGCGACAACGCTGGCAATCACTTCCTGCTCGCGTTTCTTGTCTTCCACAGGCTTGTGGCTGTCCCATTTGCTCAGGGCCACCTGATCGGCAATCTCCAGGCGCTCGGCGATGCTGTTGAGCAGCGGCTCAAGGGTGGGCGGCGCGGCACTGGCAGTGGCGCTGGCGCCGGCAAACATCAAGGCAAACAAAAATCGTGATTTCAACGGTGATCTCCTTGTGGGAGGGGACTTGCTCCCGATGGCGGTGGGTCAGGTTATACAGGTATTGCCTGAAACTCTGCCATCGGCGGCAGGCTCCTTCCCGCATTCTTCATGCTCGGGCAAAAAAAAACCTCCCGAAGGAGGTCTTTTTCATCACGCCACCTTAAGCGGCGCTACCGGATCAGCAGCTGTAGTACAGCTCGTATTCCAGTGGGTGTACGAAGGTGCGAACCTTGATTTCTTCAGCGCTCTTGAGCTCGATGTAGGCATCGATGAAGTCGTCGCTGAAGACGCCGCCTTTGGTCAGGAACGAACGGCCCTTGTCCAGCTCTTCCAGGGCCTCTTTCAGGCTGCCACACACCTGTGGAATTTCCTTGGCCTCTTCAGGCGGCAGGTCGTACAGGTTTTTGTCGGCGGCGTCGCCAGGGTGGATCTTGTTCTGGATACCGTCCAGGCCAGCCATGACCAAGGCAGCGAAGGCCAGGTACGGGTTGGCAGCCGGATCCGGGAAGCGGGCTTCGATGCGACGAGCGCGCGGGCTGGACACGTAAGGAATACGGATCGAAGCGGAGCGGTTGCGCGCCGAGTAGGCCAGCATCACTGGCGCTTCAAAACCTGGGACCAGACGCTTGTAGGAGTTGGTCGACGGGTTGGTGAAGCCGTTCAGGGCCTTACCGTGCTTGATGATACCGCCGATGAAGTACAGGGCAGTGTCGGACAGGCCGGCATAGCCTTCGCCAGCGAAGGTGTTCTTGCCATCTTTGGCGATGGACAGGTGAACGTGCATGCCCGAACCGTTATCGCCGTACAGAGGCTTGGGCATGAAGGTCGCGGTACGGCCGTAGGCAACGGCGGTGTTGTGTACGCAGTACTTGAGTGTCTGAACTTCGTCAGCCTTGGCAACCAGGGTGTTGAACTTCACACCGATTTCGTTCTGGCCGGCAGTGGCCACTTCGTGGTGATGCACTTCGATGACCAGGCCCATGTCTTCCATGGCGTTGCACATGGAGGTACGGATTTCGTGGTCGTGGTCGAACGGTGGCACCGGGAAGTAGCCGCCTTTGATGCCGGGACGGTGGCCGTGGTTGCCGCCTTCCACGTCCTGGTCGGACATCCAGGAGCCTTGTTCGGAGTAGATCTTGAACATGGAGCCGGAGATGTCGGATTTGAACTTCACTTGATCGAAGATGAAGAACTCTGGCTCAGGGCCCACGAATACGGTGTCACCGATACCGGTCGACTTCAGGTATTCCTCGGCACGCTTGGCGATCGCACGTGGGTCGCGGTCATAGCCCTGCATGGTCGAAGGCTCGATCACGTCGCACACCAGAATCAGAGTAGGCTCTTCGGTGAACGGGTCGAGGACGGCAGTGGTGTCGTCCGGCATCAGGATCATGTCGGAGGCTTCGATGCCTTTCCAGCCGGCAATGGAGGAACCGTCGAACATTTTGCCTTCTTCGAAGAACGCATCATCCAGCGCATCGCGAGCCGGCATGGTCACGTGATGCTGAGTGCCTTTTGTGTCCGTGAAGCGCAGATCAATCCATTTAACGTCATGATCTTTGATGAGTTGAACCGACTTCGACATGGTGTCCTCCGGGTGGCTTCGGGCTGGGGTAGTGGAGTTAGCCCTTAGAATGTTGGTGATGCCGGCGCGGATAGTCCGCCATGGCAACCTGCCTCACAAGAGAGCAAATTGCATGCCAGTGCGCCAACATGGGATTTATGCTCCAAATGCGACCCTATAAAGGTGCATAGCGACAAATGCCGCAAAGCGGTGCACCTCAATGTAGCGTTGCGAGCTGCAAATGCACGCATTTAGTGCGCGACAAGTGCGGTGCATATTAACTGGTTAAACCTTGAGCGATTTCCGCTATAATCCGCGCCCCCCTTTTTCAGCAGGCCCGGCACGCGCTGTTTCCATGAAATTAATCGTAAAAGTCTTCCCCGAAATCACCATCAAGAGCCGACCGGTACGGATGCGCTTCATCCGTCAGTTGGCCAAGAATATCCGCGCCGTGCTCCGTGATCTGGACCCGGCCGTGGTGGTGAATGGTGTGTGGGACAACCTCGAGCTGGAAACCCGCCTGACCGACGCCAAAGCCCTGAAGGACATGACCGAGCGCCTGAGCTGCATGCCGGGCATCGCGCATTTCCTGCAAGTGGACGAGTACCCGCTGGGTGACTTCGATGACATCACCGAGAAGTGCAAGCTGCACTTCGGTAATGAGCTTGAAGGCAAGATTTTTTCGGTACGCTGCAAGCGTGCCGGCAAGCACCCGTTCAGCTCCATGGATGTGGAGAAATACGTCGGCAGCAAGCTGCGTCGCGAGTGCGGCGCCGCCGGAATTTCCCTCAAAGCGCCGCAAATTGAAGTGCGCATGGAAATTCGCGACCAACGGTTGTTTGTGATCCACAGCCAGCACAACAGCATCGGCGGCTACCCGCTGGGCGCCCTGGAACAGACCCTGGTATTGATGTCCGGCGGTTTCGATTCCACAGTGGCGGCCTATCAGATCATGCGCCGTGGCCTGATGAGCCACTTCTGCTTCTTTAACCTGGGCGGGCGTGCACACGAATTGGGCGTGATGGAAGTCGCGCACTTTATCTGGAAGAAGTACGGCAGCTCCCAGCGCGTGCTGTTTGTGAGCGTGCCGTTCGAGGAAGTACTGGGCGAAATTCTCGCTAAAGTCGATAACAGTCATATGGGCGTGGTTTTGAAGCGTATGATGTTGCGCGCTGCGTCCCGCATTGCCGATCAATTGCAGATCGACGCGCTGGTGACCGGCGAGGCGATCTCCCAGGTGGCCAGCCAGACGCTGCCCAACCTGTCGCTGATCGACTGCGTGACCGAGAAGCTGGTGTTGCGCCCGCTGATCGCCAGTCACAAGCAGGACATTATCGATCTGGCCGAAGAAATCGGCACCGCCGATTTTGCCAGGCATATGCCGGAATACTGCGGGGTCATCTCGGTGAACCCCAAGACCCACGCCAAGCGCAACCGCGTGGAGTACGAAGAACAACAGTTTGATATGGCGGTTCTGGAGCGTGCGCTCGAGAACGCCAAGCTGGTCCCGATCGATCGTGTGATCGACGAGTTGGGCCAGGATGTGCAGATCGAAGAAGTCAGCGAAGCCCTGGCCGGTCAGATCGTCGTCGACATCCGTCACCCGGATGCTGCCGAGGATGAGCCACTGGAAATCGCCGGCATCGACGTACAAACGCTGCCGTTCTATGCATTGAACGCGCGTTTCAAGGAACTGGATAACAGCCGTCAGTACCTGCTGTATTGCGACAAAGGCGTGATGAGTCGCCTGCATGCCCACCATTTGCTCAGTGAGGGGCATGCCAATGTGCGCGTTTATCGACCGAGCTAAGAGCCCGGGGCTGTTTGCCTGTGGCCTGCGTCACCGGCCCCCCGACTCTGCCGTCAAGCTGTAACGGCAAGGCCTGACTCTACTGTTAATCGCTGCCACGACCTGTCAGCACACCGAATCCTCTGATCGAGATACACAAGTGATCGAAAATCTACGTAACATCGCCATCATTGCTCACGTTGACCACGGTAAAACCACCCTGGTAGACAAACTCCTGCGTCAATCCGGCACCCTGGAGCGCAACGAGCTCAACGACGAGCGCGTGATGGACTCCAACGACCAGGAAAAAGAGCGCGGTATTACCATCCTGGCGAAAAACACCGCCATCAACTGGAACGGCTACCACATCAATATCGTGGACACCCCGGGCCACGCCGACTTCGGCGGCGAAGTGGAACGCGTGATGTCGATGGTTGACTCCGTGCTGCTGCTGGTTGACGCTCAAGACGGCCCTATGCCGCAAACCCGTTTCGTGACCAAGAAGGCCTTCGAAGCCGGCCTGCGTCCGATCGTGTGCATCAACAAGGTTGACCGTCCAGGCGCGCGTCCGGATTGGGTTCTGGACCAGATCTTCGACCTGTTCGACAACCTGGGTGCCACCGAAGAACAGCTGGACTTCCAAGTCATCTACGCCTCGGCCTTGAACGGTATTGCTGGTCTTGACCACACCGACATGGCTGAAGACATGACCCCGCTGTACCAGTCGATCGTCGACAACGTACCCGCGCCGAAAGTTGACCGTGAAGGCGCGTTCCAGATGCAGATCTCTGCACTGGACTACAACAGCTTCCTGGGTGTTATCGGCGTTGGCCGTATCGCTCGCGGCAGCGTCAAGCCGAACACCCCGGTTGTGGCTATCGGCGCCGACGGCAAAAAGCGTAACGGTCGTATCCTGAAGCTGATGGGTCACCACGGTCTGCACCGCGTAGACGTTGAAGAAGCTTTCGCTGGCGACATCGTCTGCGTGAGCGGTATGGACTCGCTGTTCATTTCCGACACCCTGTGCCAGCCGGACACCGTCGAGGCAATGAAGCCTCTGACCGTTGACGAGCCAACCGTTTCGATGACCTTCCAGGTGAACGACTCGCCGTTCTGCGGCAAGGAAGGCAAGTTCGTGACCTCCCGTAACATCAAGGAGCGTCTGGACAAAGAGCTGCTGTACAACGTTGCACTGCGCGTTGAAGAAGGCGACTCGGCTGACAAGTTCAAAGTCTCCGGCCGTGGTGAGCTACACCTCTCGGTACTGATCGAAACCATGCGTCGCGAAGGCTTCGAAATGGGCGTGGGTCGTCCGGAAGTGATCATCCGTCAGGTTGACGGCGTGAAGCAGGAACCGTTCGAAAACGTCACCATCGACACCCCGGAAGAATCCCAGGGCAAGGTGATGGAAGAGATGGGCCTGCGTAAGGGCGACCTGACCAACATGGTGCCGGATGGCAAGGGCCGTGTACGTCTGGAATACAACATCCCTGCGCGTGGTCTGATCGGTTTCCGTAACCAGTTCCTGACCCTGACCAACGGTGCTGGCATCCTGACCTCGATCTTCGATCGCTACGACACCATGAAGTCCGGCGACATGTCCGGCCGTCAGAACGGTGTTCTGGTATCGGTAGAAACCGGCAAGGCGCTGACCTACTCGCTGGAAACCCTCCAGGCGCGTGGCAAGCTGTTCGTTGAACACGGTCAAGAGATCTACAACGGTCAGATCGTTGGTCTGAACAGCCGTGACAACGACATGGGCGTCAACCCAACCAAAGGCAAGAAGCTCGACAACATGCGTGCTTCGGGTAAAGACGAAACCATCGCTCTGGTCCCACCTGTTCGCTTCACCCTGGAACAGGCCCTGGAATTCATCCAGGACGACGAGCTGTGCGAAGTCACGCCTAAGTCGATCCGTCTGCGTAAGAAGATCCTGGACGAAGGCGAGCGTACCCGCGCTGCCAAGAAATCCAAGAACTGAGTTAACTCAGGCTGAATAAAAACGCCCCCGGTCGAAAGGCCGGGGGCGTTTTTTTATGCCTGCATTTTGTGCTGGGCTGTTGTGATGATCAGGCTTGTTGTGGACAGCAGGCCAATGAGATGGTCACTCCCAACACCCTGTGAAAGCTTAGCCCTCACCGGGTGTTGGGGGTGACCATAGATTGTTGTGGCGAGCGGGCTTGCCCCGCGTTGGGCTGCGAAGCGGCCCTAAACCTGGCGCCGCGGTTTGTCTGGGAGAATGCGGCGGCCTTATTGGGGGCTGCTGCGCAGCCCAACGCAGGACAAGCTGCTCGCCACAGGGAATCTGCGCTTAACTGAATGGCATTGGGGCAAGCCCGCAGGACACAGGGAATCGGCTTTTGGATCAGAACTTGTCGAGAGTCTTGAAATTAGTCTCACGCACCACTTCTTTCGGCTTATACGCGCAATACCCTGGCCGCGGCCCGATTTTCGGGTGGTTGCGGCACGTATCCGGGCGCTTGTCATAAATAGTGCAGAAGCGCGTCTTACGATCCAGGTACAGGCAATCGTTGTTGCTCATGCGTTGCAGGGTGAAGATTTCCGATTTGGAATTGAAGCGCTCCACGATGCCTTCCTTCTGCAACCGCTTGGCGATGTTCTTCGGCGGGTCACCGCGCTCGAATTCGTCGACGATGCCAATGCGGATCAGGTCCTTGATCTTCACCTCCACCGGCAGCGTGCAGCAGCTGGACACGCAGCCGCCGCACATGTGGGCGGAATATTTCTGCCAGGTCTCTAGACGGTCGAGTTCCGCGGCGGCGATCAGTTGAGGCTTCATCAGGGTTCCAGGGTGGGGCGGTAGCAGGGCGCGCGATCATACCGGGATTGGTGGTTTTTTGAACAATATTTTGCGGGTTTCGGCCAAAAGGCACGCCTGGGCCAAAAGCGGGCACGGCGCCTGCATCAAATTCACCAAACGGTGAATGAGTTAAAAAACTGACGAACCGCAGCCGCTACCGTCGGTCAGACGGTCTAGGCTCTAGCAACTCCTTCTATCTCGCCCGAGGTCGCAATTGATGTCTCAGGAACCACTTGCACGAGAAGCAGAGGTAGCCGCATTTCGCGATGCCGTCTTGACCAAACTCACCTATGCGGTGGGCAAGGACCCGGATCACGCCTTCGACCACGACTGGTTCGAAGCCATTGCCCTGGCCGCCCGCGACCAGATGGTCGAACACTGGATGGACCACACCCGGCGTATCTACCGCAAAGGCCAGAAGCGGGTGTATTACCTCTCTCTGGAATTTCTTATCGGCCGCTTGCTCTACGACAGCCTGAGCAACCTGGGCGTGCTGGAGATCGCGCGGGACGCACTGGCTGAGCTGGGCGTCGACCTTGAGCGCATTCGCCTGCTGGAGCCCGATGCGGCGCTCGGCAACGGTGGCCTTGGGCGTCTGGCCGCGTGCTTCATGGAAAGCATGTCCACCCTCGGCATTGCCGGGCACGGTTACGGCATCCGCTACGAGCACGGCTTGTTCCGCCAGGCGATTGTCGATGGCTGGCAACAGGAGCAGACCGAACGCTGGCTGGATTTCGGCAACCCGTGGGAATTCGAGCGGGCCGAAGTGATTTACCCGATCGGTTTTGGCGGTAGCGTCGAAACCCTGCCGGATGCGTCCGGCAAGATGATCCAGGTGTGGACGCCGGGCGAAACCGTACGCGCGGTGGCCTACGACACGCCGGTGGTCGGCTGGCGCGGCGCCAGCGTCAACACCCTGCGCCTGTGGCGTGCGCGCGCCGTTGAGGACTTGCACCTGGAGCGCTTCAACGCCGGTGACCACCTGGGCGCCGTCGCCGAAGTGGCCCGCGCCGAAAGTATCTCCCGCGTACTTTACCCGGCCGACAGCACCGAAGCCGGGCAAGAGCTGCGCCTGCGCCAGGAGTACTTCTTCGTCTCCGCCTCGTTGCAGGATCTGCTGCGCCGTCACAAGAACATGCACGGCTCGGTACTGAGCCTGGGCGAGCACGCGGCGATCCAGCTCAATGACACTCACCCGTCCATTGCCGTGGCCGAGCTGATGCGTCAACTGGTGGATCTGCACGACATTCCCTGGGAAGCCGCGTGGGACGTGACCGTCGAAACGCTTTCCTACACCAACCACACTTTGTTGCCCGAAGCCCTGGAAACCTGGCCGGTCGGTTTGATGGAGCGCATGCTGCCCCGCCACATGCAGATCATCTACCTGATCAACGCCCAGCACATCGACTCGCTGCGCGCCAAAGGCATCCACGACTTCGACGTGCTGCGTGCCGTTTCGCTGATCGAAGAAGACAATGGCCGACGCGTGCGCATGGGCAACCTGGCGTTCCTCGGTTCCCACAGCGTCAACGGCGTGTCCGGCCTGCACACCCAGTTGATGCGCAGCACCGTGTTCAGCGAACTGCACAAGCTCTACCCGGAGCGCATCAACAACAAAACCAACGGCATCACCTTCCGCCGCTGGCTGTACCAGGCCAACCCCAAGCTCACGCAGATGCTGGTGGACGCGCTGGGGCCGGACATTCTCGACACCATGGAAACCCGCCTGACGGAGCTTGAAACCTTCGCCGAGAAACAGGCCTTCCGCAAAGCCTTCGCCGATCAGCGCCTGCACAGCAAGCGTGCGCTGGCCGAGATCATCCATGAGCGCCTGGGCATTTCGGTCAACCCGGCGGCGATGTTCGATGTACAGGTCAAGCGTATCCACGAGTACAAGCGCCAACTGCTGAACCTGCTGCACACCGTGGCGCTGTACCAGGCGATCCGTGCCGAGCCGGGCACTGACTGGGTGCCACGGGTGAAGATCTTCGCCGGCAAGGCGGCGGCGAGTTATCACCAGGCCAAGCTGATCATCAAGCTCACCAACGACATTGCGCGTACCGTGAACAACGACCCGACCGTCCGCGGTCTGCTCAAGGTGGTGTTCCTGCCCAACTACAACGTAAGCCTGGCGGAAAGCATCATCCCGGCGGCGGACTTGTCGGAGCAGATTTCCACCGCAGGCTTCGAGGCCTCGGGCACCAGTAACATGAAGTTCGGCCTCAACGGCGCGCTCACCATCGGCACCATGGACGGCGCGAACGTGGAGATGCACGAGCAGGTCGGTGCCGAGCACATGTTCATCTTCGGCCTCAGCGCGCAGCAGGTGGAAGCCCGCAAGCACGCCGGTGAATTCAGTGCCGGGCCGGACATCGCTGCGTCCCATCGCCTCAACGATGTGCTGCAGGCGATTCGCGGCGGGGTGTTCTCGCCGGATGATCCGGGCCGCTACGTGGGCCTGATCGACGGGCTGATCGACTACGACCGCTTCCTGGTGTGCGCCGACTTCGATTCCTACTGGGACGCCCAGGCACGGGTCGAAGCGCATTGGCACGACTCCAAGGCGTGGTGGCGTTCGGCGGTGCTCAATACCGCGCGCATGGGGTGGTTCTCGTCCGACCGGACAATTCGCGAGTACGCGACCGAGATCTGGAAGGCCCTGGACTGACCTTGCAGGAGCGAGCTTGCTCGCTCCTGCAGCGCGGTGCTGCTTTGCGTGAACTCTATTGGCGTTAAATCCTCTGATGAGAGGATTTAAGCCCCGACTCGCGCTAAACTGCGCGGGTTTTCAGCCCCCCATTGTCCGGAGCCTTACATGTCCCGCGTTACCTTGAGTCGCTATTTGATCGAGCAGACCCGCAGCAATAACACGCCTGCCGATCTGCGCTTCCTTATCGAAGTGGTGGCGCGTGCCTGCAAGGAAATCAGCCACGCCGTGTCCAAAGGCGCATTGGGTGGTGTCCTGGGCAGCATGGGCACTGAAAACGTGCAGGGCGAAGTGCAGAAGAAGCTCGACGTGATCTCCAACGAGATCCTGCTCGAAGCCAACGAATGGGGCGGTCACCTGGCCGGCATGGCGTCCGAGGAGATGGACAATGCCTACCAGATCCCGGGCAAATACCCGAAGGGCGCCTACCTGCTGGTATTCGACCCATTGGACGGCTCGTCCAACATCGACATCAACGCACCGGTCGGCACCATCTTCTCGGTACTGCGTTGCCCTAACGAATACCTGAGCCAGAACGAAGCGCTGAACGAAAAGGCTTTCCTGCAGCCAGGCACCGAGCAGGTTGCCGCCGGCTACGCGATCTACGGCCCACAGACCATGCTGGTGCTCACCTTGGGCGACGGCGTAAAAGGCTTCACCCTGGACCGCGAAATGGGCAGCTTCGTACTCACCCACGAAGACATCACCATTCCTGCATCCACTCAGGAATTCGCGATCAACATGTCCAACCAGCGTCACTGGGAAGAACCGGTGACCCGCTATGTTGGCGAGTTGATGGCCGGCGAAGAAGGCCCGTTGAAGAAAAACTTCAACATGCGCTGGGTGGCTGCGATGGTGGCCGACGTGCACCGTATCCTCACCCGTGGCGGCCTGTTCATGTATCCGCGCGACAGCCGCGAGCCTTCCAAGCCGGGCAAGCTGCGCCTGATGTACGAAGCCAACCCGATGTCGTTCCTGGTCGAGCAGGCCGGCGGTGCGTCCACCGACGGCCACCAGCGCATCCTCGACATTCAGCCTGAAGGCCTGCACCAGCGTGTGGCGGTGTTTTTGGGCTCGAAGGAAGAAGTTGAGCGTGTGACGGCGTATCACAAGAAGTAAGCACGGGCGATAAACAATCCGCCATGTTGTGAGGCGGATCACCCTTGAAGAAGCCCCGAAACGTTTCAGCGTTTTCGGGGCTTTTTTTGTTTTTGCGTGTCGGGAACCAGACCCCCCTTTTCCCTTCTAAGCTTCTGGCAGACACCCATGCTGCTTCGTCCCTCCAGGAGTTTATCCATGTCGTTACGTCGTCTCGCCTTGCTGACTTTTTGCGTGCTGCTCGCTGCTTGCAGCAAGGTCAATCAAGAGAATTTCGCGAAGTTGTCGGCCGGGATGCCCAAGGCCGAGGTGGAGTCGCTGCTGGGTAAGCCAACTGACTGTTCCGGCGCACTGGGTATGTCCAGCTGCACCTGGGGCGATAAGAACAGCTTTATCAGCGTTCAATATGCCGGTGACAAGGTTGTGTTGTTTTCCGGGCAAGGCCTGAAGTAAACCGGGGCGCAAGCCTGCGGGAGAAGAAGAATGATGCGTTTTGTTTTGTTTCTTTGCGCCAGCCTGTTTTTGGCGGGCTGCGCCAGCCATTCTGGCGATGATCTGCAACCCAAGACGGCGAACAACGTCAATCTCAAGCGCTACCAGGGCACCTGGTACGAGCTGGCCCGATTGCCGATGTACTTCCAGCGCAACTGCGCCCAGTCGGAAGCCCGCTACAGCCTGCTGCCGGATGGCGACATGTCGGTGTTCAACCGCTGCCTGACCACCGAGTGGAAATGGGAAGAAGCCAAGGGCACCGCCACACCGCAAGTGCCGGGCAAGACCGACAAGCTCTGGGTGGAATTCAATAACTGGTTCACCGCGCTGCTGCCGGGCGTTGCCAAGGGCGACTATTGGGTGCTGTACGTCAGCGATGACTACAAGACCGCTATCGTCGGCAGTCCGAGCCGTCGTTACATGTGGATCCTGTCGCGTACACCAACGGTGAGCGCCGACACCCGTGAGGACCTGCTCAGCAGGGCGCGGCAACAGGGCTATGACACCACGCGTCTGATCTTCCGCACCTCGGACAAGCAGATGGCCAAGACCTCTCAATAACACCCTGAACCCAATGTGGGAGGGGGCTTGCTCCCGATAGCAGTGCGTCAGTCGCTTATTCATGACTGACACGCCGCCATCGAGAGCAAGCCCCCTCCCACATTTTTTATCCGAGTAAAGTTCTCAGCACCTGCGTGAACGCCCTGGCGCTTTGCTCTTCGTCGGCATGATGCCCGTCGCGCACCACCCACTTGCCGTTCACCAGCACATCGCGCACCTGTCGATCCCCCCCGGCGAACAGCCAGCGATTGAGAATCCCATCCTCGCTCGCCGTGGCCAGGTAAGGATCATGACCGTCCAGCACGATCCAGTCCGCACGCCTGCCCACTTCCAATCGACCAATCGGCTGCCCCAGCGCCTGTGCCCCACCGTCCAGCGCGGCATCGAACAACGTGCGGCCGACCATCGGCTGATCGCGGCGATACAGGCGATTGCGCCGTTGGTCACGCAACCGCTGGCCATATTCCAGCCAGCGCAATTCCTCCACCACGCTCAGCGACACATGGCTGTCGGAGCCGATCCCCATGCGCCCACCCTGGGCAAGAAAATCCACCGCCGGAAAAATCCCGTCGCCCAGGTTTGCCTCGGTGGTCAGGCACAGCCCCGCAATCGCGCGGCTCCTGGCCATGCGCGCGACTTCGTCCGCATCGGCGTGGGTGGCGTGCACCAGGCACCAGCGCTCATCGACCTCAACGTTGTCATACAGCCATTGCAGAGGACGCTTGCCGCTCCAGGCCAGGCAATCGTCGACTTCTTTCTGTTGCTCGGCGATGTGGATATGCACGGGGCACGCCTTGTCGCCGGCCGCCAGCACGTCGTGGATCTGCTGCGGGGTGACCGCGCGCAGCGAGTGGAAACACAGGCCCAGTTGCTGCGCCGGTTGTGCTGCCAGGATCGGTCGCAAGCGGGCCTGCAGCTCCAGGTAGCTGTCCGTGCTGTTGATAAACCGCCGCTGTCCCTCGTTCGGCGCCTGGGCACCAAACCCCGAGTAGGTGTAGAGCACTGGCAACAGCGTCAGGCCGATACCGCTGGCGGCTGCTGCCTGACTAATCTGCCGCGACAACTCGGCGCGATCGGCATAGGGCTGACCGCTGACATCGTGATGCACGTAATGAAACTCGGCCACCGAGGTGTAGCCGGCCTTGAGCATTTCGATGTACAGCTGGCGTGCGATCACCTGCAACTGGTCCGGGCTGATCTTGCCAACCATGCGGTACATCAGCTCGCGCCAGGTCCAGAAACTGTCATTCGGGTTGCCCGCCACCTCCGCCAGGCCGGCCATGGCGCGCTGGAAAGCATGGGAATGCAGGTTCGGCATGCCGGCCAACAGCGGGCCTCTGAGCCGCTCGGCACTCTGTGCATCGGCATTGGCCTCGACCCGAGTCAACAGGCCGTCGGTGCCCACCTCAAGGCGTACATCGTTGGCCCATCCATCAGGCAGCAGTGCGCGTTCGGCAAAGAATGCGGACATGATCAGAAGACTCCGGTCGTGTGTTTATTTGTATATACATATACAGACGTTTGCCTGCTCGGTAAACTCCGGCAATCTATGCTTCTTTTTCCCTGCAAGGATTCCCTGTGCCGACTCCGCCTGCCAAGTCTTCGCTGGCTGCCCACATGGACGAAAGTCCGGCGCCCTTGTATGCCCGCGTCAAACAGATGATCAGCCAGCAGATTCTCACCGGCAACTGGCCGCCCCATTACCGCGTGCCGTCGGAAAGCGAACTGGTCAGCCAGTTAGGCTTCAGCCGCATGACCATCAACCGCGCCCTGCGCGAACTCACCGCCGAAGGGTTGCTGGTGCGCATGCAGGGCGTGGGCACATTCGTCGCTGAACCCAAGAGCCAGTCGGCACTGTTCGAAGTGCACAACATTGCCGATGAGATCGCCTCGCGCGGCCATCGTCACACCTGCCAAGTCATCCACCTGTGCGAAGAGGCTGCCGGTTCCGAGCGCGCCGTTGCCCTGGAAATGCGTGAAGGCGGGCGGGTGTTTCACTCGCTGATCGTGCACTACGAAAACGACATTCCTGTGCAAATTGAAGACCGTTTCGTCAACGCCGCAGTCGCGCCGGACTACCTGCAGCAGGACTTCACCCAGCAAACGCCCTACGCGTACCTCAACCAGGTGGCGCCGCTTACCGAAGGCGAGCACGTGGTCGAAGCAATTCTTGCTGACGCCGCCGAGTGCAAACTGCTGCAGATCGAGCCGAGCGAACCCTGCCTGTTGATTCGCCGACGCACCTGGTCGGGCCGTCAGCCGGTAACTGCCGCGCGCTTGATCCACCCCGGTTCCCGGCACAGCCTCGAAGGGGCGTTTCAGCAAATGAGTGAAGTCTCTGTCTGGCGCGCCACCGACTACGTGCGTATGCCCTGGAAGAATGGCGGCGGCAGCACCGAAGAAATCACCCGTGACGCAGGCGAAGGCCTCGATGGGTTTGGCTGGCGCCTGTCGATTGCCGACATTGCCGAGTCGGGCGGGTTCTCCACCTTCGCCGGCTACCAGCGCATCATCACCGTGATCAAGGGCGCAGGCATGGTGCTGACCGTGGACGGCCAAGGGCAGCGCGGCCTGCTGCCGCTGCAACCCTTCGCCTTCAGTGGTGACAGCGAGGTGTCCTGTCGCCTGATCACCGGACCGATTCGCGATTTCAACCTGATCTATTCGCCCCAGCGTTATCACGCGCGTTTGCAGTGGGTGGACGGCGTGCAGCGGTTTTTTCAGCAGCGCGCAGACGGTGCTGGTGTTCAGCGTGGCGGATGAAGTGAAGGTGCTGGACCAGAAGCTGGGTCATCACGACTGCCTGCAAGTGGAGGGTAATACCGGCTTGCTGGATATTTTCCGTGGCAGGCCGTAGCTGCATTATCGAACTGACCGCGTGCGGTTAAACATGTGGGAGGGGGCTTGCTCCCGATAGCAGTGGGGTCATTGCCAAATGGGCTGACTGACACACCGCCATCGGGAGCAAGCCCCCTTTCACATTTTCTCTGCGGTGTTTACAAAACGGCGCACCAATTTGTTACCGAATGCCCCAGCGTGATGCAGCTCCAGTGTTTCGCCCTCGTTAAAAAACACCCACCCGGGAAATTTCAAAAAGCCCCCAAAGCCTTAATTCTCAAGGCTCCCGTGTACTCAAAAAAAATTTCCCCATGACTGACTCACCGAGTTGGCCGCTCGATTGCATATGCTTGTACATACAAGTAAAGGTGTGTGTAGGACTCTTCTTCCCACACGCCTGTTCGCGCATCGATCGCCGAGGAGTCAGTGTTGTGACCAAGCCTACCCAGTACCGTGACGTCGAAATCCGTGCCGCCCGCGGTAACAAGCTCACTGCCAAAAGCTGGCTGACCGAAGCGCCCGCTGCGCATGTTGATGAATAACCTTGACCCGCAAGTGGCCGAGAACCCGAAAGAACTGGTGGTGTACGGCGGCATTGGCCGTGCGGCGCGCAATTGGGAATGCTACGACCAGATCGTCGAAAGCCTTACCCATCTGAATGATGACGAAACCCTGCTGGTGCAATCGGGCAAGCCGGTCGGCCGTGTTCAAAAACCCACAGCAACGCGCCG
>CATOTO010000046.1:0-47732 GCA_951812925.1 Calliopum simillimum | reverse complement strand
AGTTGAACAGGGAACTTGCTGTGCCACATACAGGTGTTCTACCTATTGAACTATATCCACCTATATATTGTTATATATATCAGCCTTATTTATATTATAAATTATTACGCAGTATAAAAATACAAAGGGCCAATCTTATATTTAAAGGTTACGCAATAGCAGATTACTTAAATAAGAATAGCATTTTGTATTATTGCTTTCTTATTTTTGAGCGTTTTTAACTTAATTTTGCTCAAAATTTTAGGAGCCGATATTTTTTTTGCTCGCATTAAAAAAAAAACTTCTTTTTTTTAAAGCGCTAGTTCGTGGGTAAAAAAATCTAGAACAATTAATCTCTTCCCTTTAAAGTAAATAAAAAATCTAAATCTAATATTATGTTGGAGTGATTCGAACACTCAATAGTAAATACCAAAAATTTATGACTTACCGATTAGTCCACAACATATAGCTTTTTATTAAATTCATTTATGTAATTATGCGCATAATTATTTAATAAAAAGCGCGAAGCAGGAGGAATCTCACGATCCTTATTTTTTACTTAATTTTGCTCATAATTTTAGGAGGGGGAACGCCAGAGAAAAAAAAAAAATAACGGAGAAATCTCACGCTCCGGGTTAAATTTTTACAAATTAAGGTAAATCCGACTTGAACGGATAAAATTTAAAAATCAAATAGTCCTAAGCTATTCCTGTCTACCAATTCCAGCATTACCTTTTATTCCACTATTATATATCCGCTTCGCAGCAAAGCCGATTCCTTTAACATAGTGGAACTAGTCATTATTTTTTTTTTATCTTAATTTTTTACCCCTCTCGCCCACTGAGGTGGGGTTTTAATTTTTAATCTTCATTAAATATTTTATGCGTAGCCGGGGTATAAATTATTATTTTGCCCAAGATAAGATTCGAACTTATAACCTAAGCATCTTCAGAGCTCCGCTCGGCCAATTGAGCTTCTCGGGCGTTTTTATTTTTATTGTTCTTGTAATCAAGATAAGAATTTCTCTAATGATACTGATTCTATTACGATTGGCATAGAACTGTGTAAGATTCCACATATTTCACTACATTGTCCATAGAATAATCCTTCTCTGTTAATAAGAACAGATACTTGATTTAATCTTCCTGGGTAAGCATCACATTTAATTCCTAAAGCTGGACAAGCATATGAATGTATTACATCTCCAGAAGAGATAATAAATCTAACATGAGTTAACTCAGGAAGGATAACTCTGTTATCAACTTCTAACATTCTTAATGCACCATCTTCTAAATCTGATTCAGGAACTAAGTAAGAATCAAATTCTAATTCTTCATCATCTTCATTTAAGAAATCCGGGTATTGGTAGCTTCAGTATCATTGGTGACCTTCTACAAAAACTGTTAATGAAGGGTCAGTTACTTCATCCATTAAGTATAATAATTTAAAACTAGGGAATGCAATTAATATTAATATAAGTGCAGGAGTTATTGTTCAAATTAACTCTATTAATGTTCCGTGGTTAAGATATTTGTTACTAATAGGAGATCTGCTAGAAACATAATTTCTAATAATAGAAACTAATATTCAACTTACACCAAATAGTATAATAACTAAGTAAAACATAATATTGTCATGTAATTCTACAAGTGCTTCCATTTGAGGGCTAGCACTGTCTTGGAAATAAACACCTCACGCTCTAGGTGCATCACAAATTGAAAAAAAGTTTGATAATAATGTATTCATAATATATAATTTAAAAAGAGTTTAATATCTATAGGTTTAGAGGGAGATGAAAAATATTTATAGCTTTTCTTTGCGCTTATAAATATATAAAACTTTAAGATAGTTAATAAAAATATCTAGATATATACCAATAAGAGAAAAATTCAGGGGGTTGATGTATGAGCCCTTAAGATGAATCGAACATCTATCAAAATATTAACAGTATCTCGCTCTACCGTTGAGCTATAAGGGCTAAGATGAAAATCTTAAATATATTAGTGTTAGGGCATTAAAAAAAATATATTTTTTTTTTAGCCATCCTTAATAAGAAAAACTAATGGAACTTTCGCTAGATAATAAAATCTCTCAGAGGAAAGGCAAAAAAATTTTTTTAATGCCTTTCTTAAGCTAGGGCTTCGCCATTGTTTTTTTTTCTTAAATAAATGATAAATCATTTATTTAATCCAGCCTTTTTTTTTTCTAGCCTTTCCATCGACCTATGGTCGAAGGGAGGGAACGAAGTAGGAGAAAAGAGATTCGAACTCTCAAAAGCATAAAGCT
The DNA here is from genome assembly GCA_951812925.1 of Calliopum simillimum. Lineage (NCBI taxonomy): Eukaryota > Metazoa > Arthropoda > Insecta > Diptera > Lauxaniidae > Calliopum > Calliopum simillimum. The sequence goes on along the minus strand of CATOTO010000046.1, from coordinate 45,467 downwards.
ACTGAGTTTACAGCTCAGCCCGTCTTACCAACGATGGAATTCTCCTTTATTCTGCAAAGATAACCCTCGATACCCGGTTTATCTTTCTATTACATTACTAATGAATTTTATCACGCTTCTTTGTAAATAAAAAATATAGATTTTTTATCCCGGAGCGTATCATTAATAAAGTCATCCACTTTGTGGTAGACTTTATTCCAGGGGTTTTTTTTATTAATTACTTCTTAAAAAAAGAAGTTTGCTTACTTAATTTTTGTTGCACCTAAAACTATTGTAAAACTAAGTAAAATGTAAGTGCGAAATGACTAGTTTAAGCATAATTGTATGGTACTAAACCTATTAAGTTTAACATTAATAATAGGTATCCCCCTATTGTTAAGTATAAACATAATTATGTTGCACCTAAAACTAATTGTAGATATACCATGTGTAAGAATACTATTGTAGCTACCACAGAAATAAGAGATCCAAGATTACTTACTAAGTTTCATCCTGCAAAAGCGTCAGGGTAGTCACTTATTCTTCTAGGCATACCTTGTAATCCTAAGAAATGTAGCGAAGAGAAAAATTAATCCAGTTCTTTGTTGTAAGCAACCATGTTACCTATATATCAGTAGGTGTATGTGGAACAAGATTTAAGATTTATATCCTTTGTTCCGTAAGGGCTTACGAAGGGTGAATTAAAAGCGAAATCACGGGCAATATCAATTCCTAAAGAACTATTTACTTGAGTACTTCCCCCATGTAAAGGTTTACCTTTACTTGCCAGAAAGTTGTTTATATAATACTTCTTATCCATATTTTCAAACATGTCAACCCTGCACCCTTTATCGGTTTTAGTTAATATACGATATTGGTAATATTGGCCTAGCTGAACATAGAATGAATAATTTTTCTTAATGTGATTTTTAGAAACCGTTTCTAATTTTTGATTTATATCAAATATGAGATTTTCTTTATCAGAGCTAGAAAGATTATCCGCGGTTAAGAGTTTATTAAGTGAAACAGATTTATTTAAAAAATCTAGACGCCTAAAGCTTAAGATGTATTTTAATTGAACATATAGTAAATTCTCAACCAGCTCATGGTAAGCTTGATCTGATGAAGAAAAATCTTTTACTAGTAAGTTAAAATCATTAGCATAAGGGAACAGAAACTTTATGCTAGACGCAGCTACAATACTCTTTTGCTGCCCTATTGTAAAAAGATCCCGGCTAGGTCTACCACCAACTAATTTTATATCTCTATTAAGAGCTAGCCCAAACTTATGATGACTTAACAACTCCTCTAACATATATATGTGATAAGATATTTGACGTTTTTTAAACGCTTCAAAATAATGTTTTTCCTTATCAGTAATAGACATATAATTCTTTTTAGCGATATTTAAAAAATCCAGCTCGTCTTGATAGTTTACATAATCCTGGTTCAAAATTTGAATATCAACAGGTACATGCTTAATTCTATTTAAATAATCTTCCTGATATATACCATGATCTAGGCTAAGGGCCCTAGCTAAGGTAAGACGATTAAAGTTATTGATTCTCAACTGATTGTGCTGAGCTACAAGCTTTTTCAATTGGAGATTGCTAAACTCGAGTGGTTCTTCCAAATCTATTAAACCAATTCTAGTAAATCGAATGAAATTTTTATAGTTCTGCACTCTTACATCACTAGTTAAGGTACCACGTAAAAAATTTAAATAATCTGTTATATCCATGGAAGGAGGGCCAAGATTCCCTGTAGATGACTAGAAGTTAGTACTACATTAGGGAAATCTCACTTATATATTAACTTATTAAGTTTTTTTATTGAGTGCTCCATTTCACCTAAATTATCATGTTTTATCAAGTTAAACCGCTCCAGTTTTATTACCTTTTTATCTACAAATTCTGATGTGTCGCCTTCACTATCGCATAGATGAACATCGTGACTCACTAATATTAACACCCCTACTAAGAGGAATTTAATTAGTATAGCTAACCCTATGAAAATTACTAAATTTTTAAATCTAATGTGTTCTATACTATTAGATATTATGATTTAAGATAAAGAATATGTAGATAATTTTATTTTATTTTTTTATTTAATGTGGGGGGGGGGTGTTGTTAATTTTTATTAGTCCCGTGCAATTTCCACTACACGAACCGTATTTCGACTTAACACCAATCAGAGTCACGCATACGAAGATTGCTTGAAAAAATATCATCGCCTTATTGCGATGAGGTTAGATTAACAAGAAACCAAACTTATTGCACATACTCCTTTCAGCGCCTGACGAGTGGTTAGTACCTATCTGAGATTAAATTCACCGTGATGTGGTGATTCACGATTACTAGTAATTCCTTTTTCATGCAGCCGAGTTACAGGCTGCAATTCATTTTATATCCAATTTTAGAGATTAGCTCAAATTCGCATTTTCGCCTCTCTTTGTAAAGGCATATGTGGCACGTCTATAGCCCACAATATTAAGGTCATGATGACTTGTCTTGGTCCCTGTTATCACATCCAATATAGCGGTGAACTACTTTATAAAAAACAAATAAAGTAAGGGTTTACGTTAATTTAATGGATCTAACCAGAATCTCACGACATTAACTGAAGACAGCCGTGCAACACTTGTACAACGACCTTTGGTCGAAGTATTCAAATTGTGGTAAGGTTTTTCGAGGGTTATCGAATTAAATAACATACTTCACTACTGGTTTCAGAAACGGTCTAATGATTTCAGTTCCTGCGTTGCCACATTACTCTTGAGGTGGAATGCTTACACTTTCATTTATACACTTACATTCGCAAGTCTATAACATTCATAATTCTCTGCCTGGACTACTAGGGTATCTAATCCTATTCGCGACCCAAGCCTTCGTCCCTCAACGTCAGTTTTTACATAAAGGTTTGCTTTTGCTCTTATCCGTCCTATTAGTATCAAAGAATTTCATCTCTACACCAATAGTACTAATATATTCCTCTCACATAAAACTCTAGTATATCTGTTCCCTTTTGGGGCTTGATATGCCGTCTAGGTACCCTTTAAACCTAATAAAGATGAATAACACTAGTCTTCCTCGTATTGCCGCGACTGCTGGCACGAGATTTGGTCAAGACATATAGATAGAAAATTGTCATTATCAGTATTCTATCTAGAACTTTATACGACGTAGTCGAAACGCATATGTAAGGCTAACCCTACATATACTTACATTCCTCCAAGTTGCTGGTTCAGCCGTTAGGCTATTGACCAATATTCCTCACTGCTGTACTATACGTATTGGGGTTTTTTCAGACCCAATGTGGTCGATCAACCTCTCAGTTTCGACTACGGGCTTAAGCTAGTTGAGCAATTACCTCAACTACTACTTACCCGAGAAAATTATAAACATCTTAAAGCGAAAGTTTTTCTTTTAGTAACAATAAATTGTTACCTTATAAGGGATTTTTCTCCTTACTCTAAGGCAGCTATAACTTCATTTACTCACCTGTACACCACTTCATAGGATTAGTCCTATGACGTTCGATTAGCATGTGTCAAGCATTTGGACAGCGTTCAATCAGAGCCATCATCAAACTCAATATTATCTGCTTCGCATTATTTTTTTTAACGAAAATAATATATAATAGTTTATCGTCCCCATTAAAAAAAAAAGATCTTTTTTTTATCCGGGGGGCAGGATAACCAGCGATAGCCGGTTTATCTTTCTATTACATTACTAATGAATTTTATAACGCGGAGCGTGCAAAATAATTATTTATTAAAAATAATTTATTTTTTAGCACAAGGGTTATTTTTACCCCGCAAGCGTTATCCCTCCCTGCGAAGAAGGTGAAAAAAAAAAACCGAAAAATATATTTTTTTTTTAATGGTGATCATCGCAAATAAATTATTCCTCCCCCGATTCCCAAATTTGTCTCCCACCATCTAGATGAAAAATTTTACCCGGGTTTTAATTATTTTTTTTTTTAATTTATTTTAACTTAATTTTGTACCATCGGTACAAAATTTTAGGAGGCGGTATTTTGCTCCAAATTTTAGGAGCGCGATATTTTACTCTTTAAATTACGCAAAGCGAAAACATAAAAGAATAGGGGTTTAGAGTAAACCCCTATTCTTTTAAGAAATGGTGCTATAAAAAATTTATATAATTTTTTCACGCAAAGCGCATGCGGTTAAATAAAGTCTTTATCATTTATGCCTGCGCGGAGGAACTACGCCAGAAAAAAAAAGAAAAGTAAAAAGTGTTAATTAATTACTACTTATTCATCCTTTTAATCCAAAGGCTCCGTTACGTGTTTTAGAACTAATTTTTGTAAGTTGTATATTAGATCTAGTATTACCTCTTAACATGACAGTTGATAACCCTTTATAAGAAGAGTTTATGTTTTTTAAACTTCCTTTATATTTTAATTTAAATACAGATCTTGAGGCAGTTAAACGTCTAGATAATCTCCCTGCAGCTTCTAATCTTACACCATAAATATTTTTATGTTTAGTAGAATTTAAAATATTTTCTTGTAGGTTATTTTTAACCCGGAGCGAGCTACGCGCCTGTCTATTAATAGGAGAATTCTCCGTATTGGCTACCCCCCAACGAGGGAATATTTTGTATAATAGTTCATGTAATACATCTTTATCCTTTAACATAGAAATATATGAATTTAGGTTTAAAGTTAAAGATTCGTTTTTTAGCGCGCAAGCGTTAAATTTTTCATTTATTTTAGCGCTAGGCAATCCGTAGAATGATAATTTACTTAAAGATGGAAGTTTAACCAATTTCAAGGCTTTTTTAAGAACTCTTAATAATCTATTTTCCCTATTTTTTAATTTTATAGCAATAGATTCTGAAAAAATGTCACTATTTAAATGTAGATATTTTAAATTAACAAAATTAAATTCAACTTTTTTATGATATATTTTAGATATTATTTTTTTTAAACCTAGTATAAATCAGTTTTTTAATTTATTATTGTTAAGCGATAACATTTTTACATAATATAAGTATAATATTTCTTTTCTATAAGATTTATTTATAAAGTTTTTATAATACTTAGTTTCATAGTTTCTAAAATTTGTATTATTTCATTTAAGCGTTTTAAGAATGAAGTTTTTATTTTTTCTAGCTTTTTTTAAAATTCTTAAACCTTTTAATGAGATAGAGTTAATTTTTTTTAGCGTTAACGAAGGAGCCTGAATAATTTTGCTAGCGCTCGCTTTCGCGCTAATTATTTTTTTAGATAAAGTATTTTTATTTTTTAAAATGTTATAAAGATTTCTTAGTAAAAAATTTCTTTTTTTTAACGCAATGTCACTAGTTATTTCTTGGCCTAGCTCAAAAGAATTTTTTTGATGATCATTAATTATTTCACTCGCATTAGGGCTAATGTAGAATAATTTATGCAGATTTCTTAATTTATATAAGGCTCAGCCAGCAAAAGTGATAGTTTTTTTATGAGTTTTTTTAACGGCAAAGCCGCTCCCTGCGTTCGCTTTTGCGCCTAAAGGTAATAATTTTTGGCTAGAACTAGCAAAAACGTTTTCAAAAGCAAATGAATTTTTTACTTTATCAAATAATTTATAGTAATTATTATTTATTCTTGTCTCCAGCTCTTCTTGTCCTGGTGCGAGACCAGACGCTAGTCTAGTACTGAAAAAACTCTGTTTTTTTAGCGCTAAAGAATAAAGAGAAAATTTAAGGGCTTCTTCTCCTTGTTCAACGCTATATAAACTACTATTTTCAGGAAGGAACGCCGCGTTACCTAAAAGCGCCAGATTATTCTTTAGACTAGAATTAGTTTTAGCTATGTTAACATAGTTTAAAAAATAATTATTATTACTTGTAGTGTTAAGTTTGTTATTACTTAATAAAAAATAATATTTTTTTATTAGTGATTTATATTTATCTTTTAACGCCTTAACACCAGAATTTTTTTTGGCTATATTTAGCGCTAAAAGAAAGTTAGATAGATTTCTTTTGGTTAATTTAGTAAAATTTAGAGTATAATTTGCTTTATTATCTCTATCATCACGCTGGGCTAAACGACCCCGTGAAGAATTTTTTAAATTTTTACTTGAAAAAACAGTTGTAGTTTTATTTTTAACCCTAGGAGAAGAATTTAAAAGTATAATACTAAATTTTTTTCTCCCATTAGCATTTGTTATTGTACTTTTATTTAAACTGGAACTTGAATTAGCTTTAACTAATCCAGTACGCAGCCCAGTTCCTTTATGTTTTTTATTAAAAACAAAAGGTCTAGTACCGGCACGGTTTCCTTTCGCCTGGTCAACTGCAAAAGGCAAGCTTTTCTTTTGGAATGTCCCTGGCCTTGTATCCCGGGTATTTGGACGAACGGTCTTAGATAATTTTTGAGTTTTTTCTGCAATTTTAAATATAAATGTTTTATATAAATTTTTTAATTTGTATAGGAAAAATTTTTTATTTTTATTGTATAGATATACAGTAATTATAACTTTGTTGTTAGTATGTTTCATTTCTGCTCTACTTACCAATATTCTATTTAAAGATAATCTTTTAAATCTAACTTGTACACGACTAGATTTTTTATTATTAGATAATGGATTTAAATTAAAATAACTTTTAATTAGTTTATTTACGGTATTGTCAACGATTGGTAATGTTTTAGTAAAATTCTTATTATAAGAATAGATGCTATTGAATCATTCTTTACTAGCAGGTGGATAATGTCTATTTTCACCTATATTGTTATTATTGTCCAGGTCAGAAATATCTGTACTATTAAAAAACTTTAATTCTGATTTAGCAACATTAGTTTGGGATTTTTTTAAAAATAAATTTAACATAATTATATATTATGTTTAAGAAATATATGGTTCAGTTAAATGTGTAATTGTAATTATATTAAAGTTTGATTAATATTTTAAAGAAAATTTGGTCTTATTTTTATCCCCCTCTGTAATTTCTCAAACCAGAGTAGGAGACTAAACAAACACCGTTTAATTTTTTAGGCCGTAGCCACGCCATCATGGAAAGAAAAAGCACCTGAAAATCATCGCGGTGATAGTAAGGTGTCTTTGCCTTACTAATAAGGCTTATTATAACGGTTTAACAGCAATAGAAATATTTTTTTTTTTCTTAATTTTGCTGCTCTGCTGCCTAGCCATTAAAAATTTATTTTTCTAAATTTTTTCATCCTTTAAGTCATTATTATTTAATAAGAAAATGCATTTTCTTATTAAATAATTAGGCAAGGCCAAAAATTTTAGGAGCCGGCAAATAATTAATAAATGATAAAGAATTTATTTGCGCTCCTTGGTAAGGAAATGCCCTCCCGGTAAAAATAGAAAATATTTCATACTAGAGACGATACGCGACTTTTTTTTTAATTTTTGTTTTAGCCTTCCCTCACAGCGCATAAAAAAAAATTATATTTTTTAACCAAAACATATCTTTATATAATTAAAGGAATTATGTAATAATGCCTTTAATGCAGGAGGGACTCTTGAATAAAAAGTTATTTTTATGTCATGGTATAGAGATATATTAGTTTATAAATTCATTAGTAATGTAATATATATTTATATATAATACGGCTATAGGTTAATGGTAGACCGTTCGTCTTCCAAACGATGTGTACCGATTCGAATTCGGTTGGCCGTAAATTAATGAGTTAGTAACTTAATTGGTAGAGAACTTTCTTGTCGAGAAAGATGATGTCGGATCGAAGCCGGCCTAACTCGGTAATAATAACTCTTTATTCTCCCTTAAAATTTTTAATTCATTTTCTAGGATTATTTTTTTTTTTCCTTAATTTACGGAGTAAATTAATAAAAAAAAATTAGAAGCGTGAGATTTCTCCTGCATTAAAAAAAGAAAAAAAAAAAGATCTTTTTTTCAAAGCTTAAAAATAATTTTTTTATGTTATGCTTATAGGAAAGGTTGCCATTGGTAAGGCGAGATGTTTGCTAAACATTGTGTTTTAACACCTGACGGTTCAATTCCGTCCTTTTCCGTAGAGAACTATAAAGTATGGGGCGATAGATTCGGACCTAAAAATTAAAAAAAAAGAATTATTCTTTTCTGCTGCCCAGCCATTAAAAAATTTTTTTAAGCTTAGAAAAAAATGGCCAAGAATGATCCATCCACCTTTAAGTGGCATTATTTTTTCTCCAAATTTTAGGATCGCGCGAACAAAGATCCAGCCACTTTACGCTTAGCGTTAAAAAAATATATATTATTTTTTTTTTAATGATGATAAATTTAACGCTTGCGCGCTAAAAATTTAAGGATGGGGCTCGCATTAAAAAAAAGTTCATTTTTTTAAAAGCGCTCGCCCTAAATAAAAGAGTATAGTTTAATTGGCAAAATAGGAAGCTTCAAACTTCAAATTCTCAGTTCAAGTCTGAGTGCTCTTGTTTGTGGAACCCGACCCACCCAGCGCTTTAAAAAAAATATATTTTTTTATGCGCTGGGTGGGAGGCAACGAAAGAGATAAATTTCCCATGCGCTTCTTATTAAAAAAAAAAATAATGGAGGAATTTCACCGTACCGGTTAAAAAAGATTTTACAATATGCCGTGTATACATTTTTAGTAATATAAGGGTTCCTTAGCTTAATCGGTAAAGCGTATTTTTGATAAGGATGTGTTCGACGTTCAAGTCGTCGAGGAATCAAAAAATAAACTATTACAATAGTAATATTATATTACAGATGTAATATAATATAAAGAGAATTGGCTGAGTGGTCTATAGCGATAAGCTTGAAACTTATTTTAGTACAAACTACTAACATCCGTTCGAATCGGATATTCTCTGAATAATATATACGGGCCAGGGCCGGGTTGGTTAGGCACCTCATTTGGGTTGAGGAGTAGTTATGTTCGAATCATAATGACCCGAAATTAGGAAATACACTTTGTAAATTACAATAGTAATGTATTAGATATGTAATGTAAAATTTCATCATAAGCTATTTGTTTATGATGGCAAGTATATAAAGAAACTATTAGGAATATCTAGCTATATATCAAAAAGAGTTTTTTAAATAGTACAACGATTAAGAGTCGATGAACTTGAACTTTTGGAAAAATCCTATAAATAAACGAAGTGAATTGAAATATCTTACTAGCTTCAGGAATAGAAATCAAACGAGATTCTATGATTAGTGTGAATGAAAGTAGAAAAGCCTAAAAGTAAAATGGATTAAAATCTGTTTGAATAAAGGGGAACCTTCCTCTAAGGCTAAATATGATATATAAGCGACAGTGAACTAGTACCGAGAGGGAAAGATTTGAAATAGTAGTTTTATAAGCAGCTCAAGTAAAGTTTAAATAACAAATGAGAGCGTACCTTTTGCATAATGGGTCAGCAAGTTAATATTAGATGCGAGAAAAGCAATTTTTCATCGAACACGATGCAAAATATAAGTCTTATTCCTAGATAAACCGATTATTAAATAATGAATTAGTATCTAAAATTAGACCCGAAGCCTGGTGATCTTACCATGATCAGGGTTATAAAAGCCCGAACGGGTTATCGTTGTAAAGATATCCGAAGAATTGTGGTAAGTTAGTGAAAGACAATACTGACCAGGATAGCTGGTTTTCCGCGAAACCTATATAAGTAGGTAATTCAAATAACATCATAGCAGGTACAGAATTGTGATCTCAGACAAATAGTATTTAAAAAATGCATTTGTATATATCGGGGGGTCGTGAAGACTTTATCGGTGAGAATTTGCTCTCGGAAGGGCAATGATGAATATTGAATAATCGGACATAGTACGATAAGGTTGTATGTCCAAAGGGAAACAGCCCAGAACAAGAGTTTAAGGTTCCAAAATTATTGTTAAGTGAAATTAAGGAAGTTTTTTTCAAATACAACCAGGAAATAGGCTTAGAAGCGGCCATTTTTTAAAGACCTCGTAACAGAGCACTGGTTCAATTAATAAGTTAAAAGCACCGAAAATTTAACGGATCTAAACAATATACCGACACCTTGTCCATAAGTATTAATAAAATTATAATTGTATTTATGGGGTAGCGGAACGTTGGGCAAATCAAAGATGTAATCTTTTTAAGATTATATAATTATGGATAACCTTAATATTTATCGACCTGCGGCCGGAAACGGCCGAAGGAAGAAGGTATTAAGTTACGTCCATCGACCTTAGGTAGAACTTCTACCTTTGGCAGATGATAACCCAAGTGAGAATGCTGACATAAGTAACGAAAAAGGGATTTATTACCCCCTCGCCTTAAGCTTATGGTATTTATATAAAGTAACGGCCTCTAAGTTTATAGACCTGCCCTAAAGGACTAAACGATGAGAAAAGCTTTTATGCAGAATTAACCTAATTGAGTAAATTGGGTTCTGGAAAAATCTGCAAATTATCGAAACCGTACCTAGATACTACCCCTGTCCAAGTAAGCTAGTAGAGTATACGAAGGCGTTTGAGCTAACAATCATTAAGGAACTCGGCAAAATGACACCGTAACTTCGGGATAAGGTGTGCCATTCTTCCATCGCCCGGCTCCCGGCCGATGGTTAAGAATAGGAGGCATAGAATGGTGTTGTACGACTGTTTAATTAAAACAAAGCACTTTGCGTAAGATGACAAATCAAAGTATTGAGTGTGAATTCTGCCCAATGTTGGCTGGTTAACGGATTTACTTAGCTGACTAAAATAAGCTAGGTTTTGAAGGAACCCCCAATCAATGGCGGCCTTACCGATGAGGGTCCTAAGGTAGCGGAATACCTTGGCCGTTAAATGCGGTCTTGCATGAATGATTTAACGATACAACAGCTGTCTCAATGATTGGCTCAGTGAAATTGGAATAACTGTGCAGATACAGTTTACCTCTAGTTAGACGAGAAGACCCTATGCAGCTTTACTGTTGCTAGTTATTGGATATGATCAAACGAGTTGTAGTGTATAAGGTAGTTGGCGAGATACAATTGAAACACCTTTACTTAGTTTATCATATCAGTAGAATACCGCGAAAGCTATACAAACTACTTCGACCAAGTAAAATTGGTCGATGGAAGAGTAAAGTAAGTAGGTAAAATCTACATTACTTATCCAAAAAGGAAGAGGGGTTAAATGGTTTTTACCATTTAACCCGGGAAACAGTTGCTAGTAGACGGTTTATGCGGGGCACAGATCCCATAAAAAGTACCTGGGTGTATCCAAAGTTAATTTTGTAAATTTACTCGGTTTCGCAAAGAAAATAAATTTTCTCTGCGTTACCGAGTAATTAAACATGTATAGGCTAGAATTATTTTTAATTCTTTTCTAGCGTGTTTTTTTATTTTACTTTGTTATATTTTATCACTAAAGATAATTTATTCAGTTATATATCTATTAAGTTAGATTTATTATATTTATTTTAAGTAAGATTTTAACTATATGGAAAATAGATGTAAATAAAACATTAATTAGTTAAAAGTTAGTAATGTTTTAAGTTATTTTATTATTACACAATAATAAGATGATTTTTATGTTTACTTATAAAGTTTAATGGCTTAATCTTGCTTTACTGTTTGACTTACACGTCTATCAGTCGCGTAAGCGGGGCATATGATCACAAGATGCAGAAAGGAAAGGTCTTGGATTTTTGAAAAAGCTACGCTAGGGATAACAGGCTAATTGCGCCAGAGAGTACAAATTGAGTGCGCAGTTTGGCACCTCGATGTCGACTTAGCTCATCCACATGAATGCAGGAATCATGAAGGGTTCGACTGTTCGTCGATTAAAGAGCTACACGAGTTGGGTTAAATACGTCGTGAGACAGTATGGTTTCTATCTTCTAGAGGGAATTAGAGTAAAATAAGGATAGCCCCTTCGTACGAAAGGAGTTGGGTATATTAACCCCTGGTTTACCTGTTGTTTATGTAACCAATATTAATTTTTAACGGAAAAACCCCTTAAAAAAAGTTGGTGTATTACTATTACTCTTGTATATATTAATAGCATAGGCACGGCAGGAAAGCTATGTTAGTTAAAGATAAGTGCTGAATGCATATAGGCACGAAACTTACCTTAAGATACTCTTAAATATACGTAGTAGAACACTACGAATCTTATATAATAAATTTTTATTATATATTGTATAGGCTTTAGCTTAAAGGATTTTGATGTCTTCAGGTATAAAGTACTAATTTTATTAAAAACTAAATTACATACTTATCGTATATATATAGCCCGGTTAGCATAAAAGCAATGCAACCGTTTTGTAATCGGTAGAAGTAAGTGCGATACTTGCACTGGGCTTTTTACTATTATAGTTTAATTATTTTACCCTTGGCTAACGTTTTTATTTTATTATATACCTTAGTGACCTCATGCAAGCGTTATAATAAAATAAAACCCCAAAAAAAATCTAAAAACAAAAAAAATATCTCGTTTAGACGTATAATGCGGGTTGATGTAATAGTAGCATAACTGGCTCATGACCAGTAAATAGGGGTGCAACTCCTCTATCCGCATAATTATAAAACTATATTTATAAAAGGCTATAGCTTAATCGGTAAAGCAAGCTGCTCATGACAGCTCAGATGAGTGTTCGAATCCCTCTGGCCTTATAGTTTAGCCTTGCGCACAGCCTTTTCAGGGGTTTTTTTAGCGTTTTTTTTCTTATTATTAATAATAAAAAAACGTTAAAAAACACAGCAGAAATAAATGATTGATTAATCAATCATTTATTAATGCTTCGCGCTCTAAAAAAAAAAATTTTTTTTTAATGCGCCAAATTTTTAATCCGAGTGCTGGAATTGGTAGACAGGGAAAATTTAAGCTTTTCTGATATTATATCGTGAACGTTCGAGTCGTTCCTTGGATAAATATATAAAAACATTGGTTATTTTTTTAATAAACGTTATAAATGCTAGAAAAAAAAAATAAAAATCTTTTTTTTTTTAATCCTCCCCAACTCTCCCTAAAACAGAGCGCGGGATGGCTTCGGCCTAAAAAATAAGTCATTGCGCTAGATTTAATTATTTAGCTTAGTGCCGGAATAAATGATTGATTAATTAATCATTTATTAATGCAAGCGTTATATTAATAAGACCCCATAGACAAGTTAGGTTAAGTCATAACATTTTCACTGTTACATCCAGGGTTCGAGCCCCTGTGGGGTTAATAATTATAATATTTTTAATATTCTTAAGAGTATTAAAAGTAATTGGAGGATGCGAAAAGAAGAAAAAAAAACTAGCGCTACTTCGTGGGTAAAAAAAAATTATCTTTGGTTAGGTAGGGGAAAAACTTACTAGGGGATATAGTTTAACTGGTAAAACTGCGATTTTGCATATCGTTATTTTAGGATCGAGTCCTAATATCTCCAACTTTTTAAGCTATAAAAGCATATATGATTAAATAAGTTAGCGCTAAGTATTGTGGTCGAAGGGTTGGCTTATTTCTTAAATAAATAATTATTCAATAAATTAATAAATAAGAAAATATCCGCCTCCTTGCGAAGAAAGTAAGTAAAATTATAAAAACCGTTCCTATCTACGTATAATGAAAATATGGGGGTAAGGATGAGAATTAAAAAAAAAAAGATATTTTTTCCATCTCCGTCTTCGCTAAATTTTTGGAAGGTTTAGACTTTTTTTTTTTCACTAAAAAAAGTCTTTCTTTCTTAGCGCTAAAAAGAAATTAGCTCAATTGGTAGAGCAACCGTTTTACACACGGTAGGTTAGGTGTTCGAATCACCTATTTCTTACACAGGTTTATTTATATTTTAACTTTATTAATCATTTAAATTGATATTATTTTTAACCCCGGTTGTGATACAAAATTAAAAGTGTTATTATTACATAATAACATAGGAAAGTCCAGAGCTATATAAATAGAAAAAAAAAAATCCGGAAGTTAAAACTTTGGTCTTTAGTAGAAAATAAAAGTCAAAAAACTTAGCGTTATATAATAGCGAAAGTATTATTTGACTATGAGATGTAAAGCCTCTATTAAGCATTAATTTAGAATTATATTCTTTACAGAATCCGGCTTAATTGTATCCAACCTTCACATTCCTCCTATTTTTTTTGAGTTTTTTAATTAGTAATGTAATATATTTATTATTCAAATAGGTCTCTTCGCGAGACTTAGTTCCGGGTAATAAGAGAGCTTAACTTAACGGTAAAGTATGTGACTTTTAATCACTCCAATATGAGTTCGAATCTCATAGCTCTTAAATTATCTAACGATAATTTTTAAACTCTTTTTTATAATATATTTGTTAATTTTATGCTATGAGTAAAAAGTATTGTTTATATATTGAACATTAGAAGATATATTCTTAAATATTTTTTAGCACTTCGACTCTTTCGTCGCCTCCCGCCCTTAATAAAAAAAGTTTTTTTTTTATGGTCGAAGCTCTAGCATACTGTTTTTCTTCGAACAACTCTTGCCTAGTACCCCTTATATGAGACAACAGAACATATTTGAAAAACAAGAATCCTTAGGGAAATTATCACAAATCTCTATGGGATTAGAACGTTGATTCCTTTCTTCAAATGCTAAAGATATTGGTATTTTATACTTAATCTTTGCATTATTTTCAGGTTTATTAGGAACAGCATTTTCTGTACTTATAAGAATAGAATTATCTGGACCCGGTGTTCAATATATAGCTGATAATCAACTATACAACGCAGTAATTACTGCTCACGCTATATTAATGATATTCTTTATGGTTATGCCTGCATTAATTGGAGGTTTTGGTAATTTCTTATTACCATTATTAGTCGGTGGGCCTGACATGGCTTTCCCTAGACTAAACAATATAAGTTTCTGATTATTACCTCCTAGTTTAATCTTATTCTTATTCGCTGCTACAATTGAAAATGGAGCGGGAACAGGATGAACATTATATCCACCTTTATCTGGTATACAAAGTCACAGTGGACCAAGTGTAGATTTAGCAATTTTTGCTTTACACTTATCAGGAATAAGTAGTTTATTAGGTTCAATGAATTTCATAACAACAATCTTAAACATGAGAAGTCCTGGTATAAGATTACACAAATTAGCTTTATTCGGTTGAGCTGTAATAGTAACATCAGTTTTACTGTTATTATCTTTACCTGTGCTTGCAGGTGGTATCACAATGGTGTTAACAGACAGAAACTTTAATACTTCATTCTTCGAAGTAGCAGGTGGTGGTGATCCTATATTATACCAACACCTATTCTGATTCTTTGGACACCCTGAAGTTTATATATTAATTATACCTGGATTTGGTATAATAAGTACTACAATATCAGCTAGCTCTAACAAAAGCGTATTCGGATATCTAGGTATGGTTTACGCTATGATGTCAATTGGAGTGTTAGGTTTTGTAGTTTGAAGTCACCACATGTACACAGTTGGATTAGATGTAGATACAAGAGCCTACTTTACTGCTGCAACTTTAATTATTGCAGTTCCTACAGGTATTAAAATATTCTCATGATTAGCTACTTGTTACGGTGGATCATTACACTTAACACCTACAATGTTATTCGCATTAGGGTTTGTGTTTATGTTCACAATCGGAGGATTAAGTGGAGTTGTACTAGCTAACGCATCATTAGATGTGGCATTCCACGATACTTACTACGTTGTTGCTCACTTCCACTATGTTTTAAGTATGGGAGCAGTATTTGCATTATTTAGTGCATGATACTACTGAATACCTAAATTAATAGGATTAGACTACAACATAATGTTAGGTAAAGTACATTTCTGAATCTTCTTCATAGGTGTTAATGTAACATTCTTCCCTCAACATTTCTTAGGATTACAAGGTATGCCTAGAAGAATAAGTGACTACCCTGACGCTTTTGCAGGATGAAACTTAGTAAGTAGTTTTGGATCTCTTATTTCTGTAGTAGCTACAATTGTATTCTTACACATGGTATATCTACAATTAGTTTTTGGTAAACCAGTGTCAAGATACCCATGATTAACTCCACAATTCTATACAGATTTATTACAAAGCTTATTAAATAGAGCATACACAAGTTTAGAGTGATGTTTAAACAGTCCACCTAAACCTCACGCATTTGTAAGTTTACCTTTACAAAGTTAATAAATAAATAAAAAATATATATTCAATAATGTGAAAATGTCAGGGTTAAGCTTATAATTTTTAACCGTTAAATACAATTGATTAGTAATTAATTACAATTGCATAAAACCAGAACCATATATTTCTTAATTATTTTTATAAAGAATGGAAAAAAAACATAATATAACGTTTAATAATCTTTTTAGACCCGCTCCTGCTGTAGTTAGAAAAAACAAAGCTTTAGCCTTAAAAAAATTAATCTCACTAGGGCATTTCATTCTACTAGCTGTTTCTTAATATACCAAGATGTAAATACTGAGTTCGACCCGATAAATCAAGATGATATCGGTAATGGCTCTAAAAAAGATAAAGCACTAGTTATAGACACTAAGCTGCGTGAAAATAAACAACAGGCCAAGGAGGTTAGGGATGATTTAAGAAGCCATATAAAAGATTTAGATAGCCTTTCTAAAATTAGAGTATCCGAAGCTAAAAATAGAAGCGAATCTTTTAACAATTTTATAAATTCTGAAGAAAGAAAAGCAACAAAAGTACATGATGATGCTTATTCAGCAGCTGTCAATAACAATCCCATATATGAAGACGGTATTAATCAAAGTGGAATTGTAAAAGCTATGCTTGCTGTAAATAAATCAGAACAATCAGCCTCAGTAATGGGGGCTGATCTAACCCCAAGGGGAAATAGAAACCAAAACCGCCGTAAAAGGTTTGGTTAATGATATCTATCAACTAAGGGAAAATCGGTTTAAGCTATACGAGCTCAAAAGAGCTAATGACAATCAACCATCTCTGATTGATGATTATGCAGATGTTACAACCGAAATGCCTGACTATCTAGGAGGGGATGATTAATTTTTTTTTTATTTTTCAACCCTATTTAACCTAAACAATCCTTAGGAATGTTTGAACAGTCCACCTAAATCTCGCCTTGCGCCTTTGTAAGTTTACCTTTACAAAGTTAATAAATAATTAGAGTATAGTTATTTAAATATATATTAAATAAAATAATAAAAAAAAATAATAATTTAAGCCCTAAAAGTTTAGTTATATACTTTAGTTTAAAAATTTAAAAGCTATATTCTTAGAAAAGCTATCACAATAGTGATGTAATAGCTTTTTTCTCTTATGGAAAAATATTATGTAAAAATTACACCACTTTAAATAAGAAAAAAATAAAAAATGAATTTATCACTAATACTATTCTTAATAGGAATTTTAGGTTTTGTTTTAAATAGAAAAAATATAATTTTAATGCTTATCTCTATAGAGATAATGCTATTAGCTATTACATTCTTAATATTGGTAAGTTCACTTAGCTTTGATGATATATTAGGCCAAACTTATGCTATATATATTATAGCAATAGCTGGAGCTGAATCAGCGATAGGTTTAGGTATCTTAGTAGCATTTTATAGATTAAGAGGAAGTGTTGCAATAGAATTCAAATAATGTATCTAGCTTTAATAATTTTACCATTATTAGGATCAATAGTATCCGGTTTCTTTGGAAGAAAAGTCGGAGTAAGTGGAGCACAATTAATAACATGTTCTTCTGTAATAACAACAACAACATTCGCAATACTTGCTTTCTTTGAAGTAGGTTTAAACAACATACCGGTATCAATCCATTTATTCAAATGAATTGATTCAGAATCGTTAAATATCTCATGAGGGTTTAATTTTGATTCTTTAACAGTGTCTATGCTTATACCTGTATTAATTATTTCTTCTTTAGTACATGTATATTCTATAGGATATATGAGTCACGATCCCCATAATCAAAGGTTCTTTAGTTATTTAAGTTTATTCACATTTATGATGATTATTCTTGTAACAGCTAATAACTTTTTACTTATGTTTGTAGGATGAGAGGGTGTTGGAGTTTGTTCTTATCTTTTAGTAAGTTTCTGATTTACTAGAATAGCAGCAAACCAAAGCTCTCTTTCTGCATTTTTAACAAACAGAGTTGGAGATTGTTTTTTAACAATAGGTATGTTTGCTATATTACTTAGTTTTGGTAATATCGACTACTCAACAGTGTTCTCATTAGCTCCATTTATGAGTGAAGATGTTATTACTTTAATAGGAATATGTTTATTAATAGGTGCTATGGCTAAAAGTTCACAAATCGGTCTTCATGTATGATTACCTATGGCGATGGAAGGTCCTACACCTGTTTCTGCATTAATACACGCTGCAACTATGGTTACTGCGGGTGTATATTTATTAATGCGTTCATCTCCTTTAATAGAATATAGTTCAACAGTGTTGTTACTATGTTTATGAATAGGAGCAATAACAACAGTATTTAGTTCTTTAATAGGATTATTCCAACAAGATATAAAAAAAGTTATAGCTTATTCAACTATGAGTCAATTAGGTATGATGGTTATAGCTGTTGGTTTATCTTCTTATAATGTAGCTTTATTCCATTTAGTAAATCACGCTTTCTATAAAGGACTTCTTTTCTTAGGTGCTGGTGCTGTAATACACGCTGTAGCAGACAACCAAGATTTTAGAAGATATGGAGGGTTAAGACCTTTCTTACCTTTAACTTACTCAGTTATGTTAATTGCAAGTCTTAGTTTAGTAGCTTTCCCATTTATGACAGGTTTCTATTCAAAAGATTTTATTCTTGAATCTGCTTATGGACAATTTTATTTCTCTAGTACAGTTGTATATTTCATAGCTACAATAGGTGCGATGTTTACTACATTATACTCAGTTAAAGTTTTATATTTAACATTCTTAACTAACCCTAATGGTCCACTAGTTAATTATAAACATGCACACGAAGGTGATATATTTATGAGTTTACCTTTAATTGTATTAGCTATATTCTCTATTTTCTTTGGATATATCACTAAAGATATCTTTATCGGATTAGGTACTGGTTTCTTTGCAGATAATAGTCTATTTATACATCCAAGTCATGAAATTATGCTAGATACTGAGTTTGCAGTACCTACTCTATTCAAGTTATTACCTTTAGTATTCACTATCTCATTAAGTGTAATATTTATTGTATTATCTGAGTTCTTACCTAAATTATTAGTACACTTTAAGTTATCTAGATTAGGTTATAATATTTTTAGTTTTTTCAACCAACGTTTCTTAATCGAACTATTTTACAACAGATATATTACAGATATTGTTTTAAAATTAGGTGGTCAAACAACTAAAGTTCTTGATAAAGGATCTGTAGAATTACTAGGACCATACGGTTTAGAAAAAGGATTGGTTAATTTAAGTAAAAATATTGGAAGTTTAGACACAGGTGTTATTACATCTTACGCTTTATACATATTAGTAGGTTTAATTTTCTATTTATTAACACCTTACTTATTCATAAGTGACAATAACTTATTTATTCTATTAATATTTGCTTTATTAACTACTCTAAAAAAATAAAAAAAAAATAAAAAAAAAAAGATAGTTTTAGTAGTGTAATAGCCATTACACATAATAAAAAATTGGTTTAGTGTTTATTATATTAAGGATACGGGCAAATGGCTTTGCGTTTTGATTTTTCTTTTTATAGCGTTATGTTTGAAGATAAAAAAAAATACGATGTTCGATTCATCCATATCCCTTATACACATAAAAATAAGTCCCGTGCGCTTTGCGTTAAAAAAAACCCCTTTTTTTATGGGGGGTGATCATCGCACGCACACAAATAATTTGTGCGGCGATCTTTGTATATTATTAACATATATACATTAGATAGATATATTTATTTTTTACAACGCTTTTTTTAGGGGCTAAATTATTACACATTTTATTAGTTTTATTAAATAATAAATTTTACTTAACGCGGTGCGCACTTTTCATTTCCATTATTTCTATGAATTTTAATATACAAATGGATCATGCGAATACTTAAACTGTATTTGTACCAGAGGTGTGTTTACTATGTCTTTTTCAAGTAGTGAGTGGGACGCTATTCTAGATACTTTCCAAGTTCCTAGTGTAACATGACAAGCGCACACTACATTTGTTAGATAAAAGAAATTATAGCGCTCCGCGTTAAAATTTTAAATATAACAACTTAAATAAATTTTACCTTTTAGTATTATGCTGTTTTTAAATATATATTATGTCAAATCTACATAGAAGTAATTTTCAGGGACACCCCTTCCATCTAGTTTCTCCATCTCCTTGACCTCTTTTCACATGTATTAGCTTATTAACTCTTACTACATCAGGTGTATTAACAATGCATGGTTTTTCTAATTCAGAGTACTGATTACCATGTGCACTTATTTGTTTAGTTTCAAGTATGGCTTTCTGATTTAGAGATATAATTTCAGAGGGAACTTATTTAGGTAACCATACTTTAGCTGTACAAAGAGGTTTAAATATGGGAGTAGCATTATTTATAGTATCTGAAGCTTTATTCTTCTTAGCTATTTTCTGAGCTTACTTCCATAGTGCATTATCACCTACTGTAGAATTAGGTGCACAATGACCTCCATTAGGTATAGAAGCTATTAATGCCTTCGAATTACCTCTATTAAACACAGTATTATTATTAGCATCCGGAGTAACTATTACTTACTCACACCACTCTTTAATCCAAGGAAATAGAAATGGTGCATTACTGGGTGCAATCTTTACTGTATTCTTAGCAATGATATTTACTGCTTTCCAAGGAGTAGAATATGCAGTTTCTTCATTTACTATTTCAGACGGTGCCTATGGTTCATGTTTCTACTTTGGAACAGGATTCCACGGAATACACGTTATTATAGGAACAATTTTCTTAGCAGTAGGATTATGACGTATTTTAGCTTACCATTTAACAGAAAATCACCACTTAGGTTTTGAAGCTGGAATATTATACTGACATTTTGTAGATGTGGTATGATTATTCTTATTCTTATCTGTTTACTACTGAGGTTCTTAATTTATAGCGGTCTGCTGAAATAAAGTCATCGACAAAGTCGAAGACTTTATTAATGCTCCTCGATAAGAAATAAATAAAAAAAAAATACCATAAAAAAGAAGATCCTAAATTTTTGAGCAAAAAATAATGCCCCCCGGGGCTGGATCGAGCGAAGAAAGATCCTAAAATTATGAGCAAAATTAATCACCCTAAAAAAAATTTTTTTTTTATGGTGGATGGATAATTCTTGGCTGGAAAAAAAATTAAAGTAAACCTTTCAATGAGCGGGTCTAGTATTTCCGCCCTTAGGGTGGAAATACATCGAAGACGAATTTCCTAAAGAAATTTACCGGCTCCGCCGTTAAATTTACAAATTAATGGTATGCTATCCTAATTATTTTTCGTTTCTTTCCTTTAAATTCCAAATCTGTAAATTGATTTAGTCATATAAATAGTCATGACAAAAAATTTTTTAATCTAAACTATGCCTCAATTAGTGCCATTTTATTTTGTTAATGAAGTAACATTTGCATTTGCAGTTCTTGTTACTCTTATATACGTTTTTTCAAAATACGTATTACCAAGATTTGTACGTTTATTCTCTACACGTGTATTTATAAGCAAACTTTAATAATACCTTAACATCGACTTCTTCTTCCACCTTCCTCCTTCATCCATAAGGTGGAAGGCGTATGAAGGATGAGGTTTTATTATTAAAACTTTATACAAACCCTTTACTTTATTCTTTTTTAAATATATATCTTACATATTAATTTAATGAACTCACTTTTATACATAACAAGCCCACTAGATCAATTTGAAATTAGAAATTTATTAAGTCTAGATGCTCCTATACTAGGAAATTTATCTATATCTTTAACAAGCATTGGTTTATACTTAACAATAGGGGGATACCTATTATTAATGTTAAATTTAATGGCAACAAATAACA
Organism: Calliopum simillimum; assembly: GCA_951812925.1. Classification (NCBI taxonomy): domain Eukaryota; kingdom Metazoa; phylum Arthropoda; class Insecta; order Diptera; family Lauxaniidae; genus Calliopum; species Calliopum simillimum. The sequence continues at coordinate 23,584 of CATOTO010000046.1, read as the reverse complement.
ATAAAGTTGTATCAAATAGCTGATCAATTAGCCAAGAAACAATTTACGCAACAGTACACGGAATTGTTGTAAACCAAATAAATGCAAAAAATGGACAAGTATACTTTCCATTAATGTACACATTATTTGTGTTCATCTTAATGAACAATTTAATAGGTTTAGTACCATACAGTTTTGCTTCAACTAGTCATTTCGCACTTACATTCTCACTTAGTTTTACAATAGTTTTAGGTGCAACATTATTAGGTTTAAACAAACACGGATTAGAATTCTTTTCTTTATTTGTTCCAGCTGGAACACCTATTGCTTTATTACCTTTACTGGTTATAATTGAGTTTATCTCATACTTAGCGCGTAATATTTCATTAGGTCTAAGATTAGGTGCAAACATACTATCAGGTCACCTTCTTTTAACTATATTAAGTGGTTTCACTTACAATATTATGACTAGTGGATTTATATTCTTCTTTTTAGGATTCTTCCCTATAGCATTTATTGTAGCTTTCTCAGGGCTAGAATTTGCAATAGCATTTATCCAAGCACAAGTTTTCATCATTTTATCATGTTCTTACGTGAAAGATGCATTAGAATTACACTAATAAGTAAAACTTTGGCGCTTTGCGTCAAAAAAAAAAAATAAATAAAAATAATCTAGCGCAAATAAGGTTTTTATCGTTTATTAATGCGCTCGCATTAAAAAAAAACAAGTTCTTTTTTAAGAAATAAAAAATTCAGCGCTATTTCCTTGCCACTACTTCGTTGCCACTACTTCGTGGCTAAAAAAATAAAAAAGTATAATCCTGCTCAGCGACAGAAGAGCGCATAACTAATTATCTTATATAAGATAATATTAAGAATTCTAAATTATAGATTAATTATCTTCTTTAGCTCGGTTTAAATTTATAACAAACAAAAAAAAAACATGTTAATTTCTCTTTTAACTTTATTATTAATTTCAAATGCTCTTACTTTAAGAAAAGACAAGTCCATATTATTCTCTAGAGTAGTAATGGTTTCTTTAATCCATACAAGCTTTTTAGCTTATAATAATTTATTCTTTTTAGCTTTAGATAAAGGAATTGGTATCTTTGGAGGTTTATTCCATGTTACTGTATTCACACAAATCTTTAATATCTTCATCTTTATATTAAGCGCTTTAATATTAACTTTAACATCTTTCTACCCTAGAAAGGTATTCTTAAATCAAATTTCTTCTTTATCTTTTTTATTATTTGGTAAGTTTAATTATAACAAAACAAAGATTTCTAATAAAATGGCAGGTCAATTTAGAATATTAGAATATTCTTTAATAATTGTGTTCGTTTTAAGTGGAGCCGTATTCCTAATGAGTGCTAGTGATTTAATATCTATCTTCTTGGCTATAGAACTACAAAGTTATGGTTTATATATTATATCTACATTATATAGAGACTCAGAACAATCAACTAGTGGAGGATTAACTTACTTCTTAATAGGAGGTTTAGCTTCTTGTTTTATATTATTAGGGTCAAGTCTTCTTTATGCTAATTCAGGAACAACAAGCCTGGAAGGTATTTATGTAATAAGCAGTATATCTGAAGTTTATGCTAATTTAGGTGAAAGCATGAATGGTGAAGTTCTATCATGATACAAACCTTATTATATTCATATTTCATTAATAATACTAGCTGTAGGATTTTTAGTAAAAATAAGTGCAGCACCTTTCCATTTTTGAAGTCCTGATGTTTATGATGCAATACCAACAATCGTAACAACTTTTGTAGCCATAATTGCTAAAATTTCAATCTTTATTTTCTTCTTAGAGTTAGTGTATTACACTGAAAAAACACTATTTGTGTTTTCTTGAACAAACTGTTTACTAATAAGTAGTTTATTCTCTTTAATAATAGGTTCTGTTTTAGGTTTAACACAATTTAGAATTAAAAGATTGTATGCTTATAGTACAATTAGTCACGTAGGGTTTATTTTACTAGCGTTAAGCGTTAATAGTGTTGAATCTATACAAGCATATATATTTTATATTATATCTTATTCAATTTCAAATTTAAATGCATTTGTTATATTGGTTACAATAGGATTTAGTTTATACTTATATGTGTATAAAGACGAAAAACATAGTGATGAATTAATAGACAAAAATAATTCTCCTATACAATTAATTAGCCAACTTAAAGGTTACTTCTTCGTAAATCCATACTTAGCATTAAGTTTAGCAATTACTCTATTTTCATTTGCAGGAATCCCCCCTTTAATAGGTTTCTTTGCAAAACAGATGGTTTTAAGCGCGGCTTTAACTAATGGTTACGTTTTTATGGTGTTAATTGCAATACTAACAAGTGTAACATCTGCAGTGTATTATTTAAGTATAATAAAAAACATGTTCTTTTATAATGATCAATATATGATAAATCCTAGTTTAGAAAAATTAAATTTAATAGGTAATATTCAAAATAATGAAAAAGAAAACTCTGAAAAAGTTAACTTTAAACCAGAAAATATTGTATTATCAAGCTCATTAAGTATAACTATTAGTATATTAACTTTAATATTATTACTGTTTATATTTATACCAAATGAATTATTTACATTAGCAAATATAGCTACGATAATATTATTTAAAGCCTAAATGACAAGTCAAACATTCTTTTTAGTTTTTATCCCTATACTAGCTATTATATTATTAGCTGTAAATATTATATTGGCTCCACATAATCCTTATCAAGAAAAAGATAGTGCATTTGAATGTGGATTTCATTCTTTCTTAGGACAAAATAGAAGTGAATTTAGTATTTCTTTCTTTATTTTCGCTCTATTATTCTTACTATTTGATTTAGAAATTTTATTAGTTTATCCTTACGTAGTAAGCGGTTATGCAAATGGAATCTTTGGATTAATAGTTATGCTTATCTTCTTCTTGGTGTTAACATTAGGATTTGCCTTTGAGCTAGGGAAAAATGCTTTATCTATAGAGAGTAAGCAAACTTCTTTTATTAAGAAGTAATTGTTAAAAAGTTGTCATTTAGTTTTAACTATAGTTAATGTAGTACGTTACTTAAAAATAAACAATTATGTTACCATTTTTACATTTATATTTTAATTCATGTTTAACTAAATTATTTAGCATTTTATTAACTATTTTTAATTATTTATTCTTAGAATTACTCATTTTAATAGACGAAGTAACTGACCCTTCTTTAACAGTTTTTGTAGAAGGTCACCAATGATACTGAAGCTACCAATACCCGGATTTCTTAAATGAAGATGATGGAGAATTAGAATTAGAATTTGAGATAGAATTTGATTATTACTTAGCTCCTGGTGTGTTTGATAAATTTATCCTAAAAGAACAACTTATTCAAGGGTCTAGCTCTAGTACATCCCCCCTTACAGACAAAAGTTCTTTAGTGTTATACAGTGATATTTCAAATTTTAATAATTGAGTAAACCTAGACAAGTTGGACCCTGAGGTTAAAACTTTTAAGCAGTATCTGGGCTCTGTGAAAATAGCCTCTACTTTATACCGAAAGCTGGTTAATACACATAGTGATTTTCAGGACGGTACTCTTCAGGTTAATATCAGGGAAGATGTTATGGAAAAGCGTTTAGCCAGATCCAAGGCTAATCTCCTTCGCCGTTATGAGGAATTACTTGAAAAACAGGTGAGAATACTTAACCGTAACCCGCATGGTTATATCCCCAATCCTAATGGCCTATTCGATTGGAGTCATGAAGACTTTTACTCTCGTTGAGACCAAAACAACGAGCGTAATAATTAGCTATTATTATATTCTCGCTTTACGTAAAAGAAAAAAAAAAATCCCGCAATTTTTTCTTAAATAAAAAAACTCTGGCGTTAAAAAAAAATATATATATATAATTTTTATAATGTATGGGCTAGCCCCTAAAACTTTAATTTTTATTGCAATGTTAAACTACATTAGCTATGTATTATACGTTTAATTATAAGATATCTTGCGTTTTATATTAAACCTTTTTGCTAGTTTAATGGTATAACATGATATCTTAGTGATACTTTACCTACGCTTCGCGATGGTTAAATTAAATTAAAAAATAAAAATTAACATATGAATTGAATAAACACAAAGTAATGGATAATATATAAAAGTTTTTAACCCGGAGCGATCTCTTTCTTTTTAGAAAGCGTGAGATTTCTCCTGTAAAGCGCTAAATTTTTAACCGGAAAATTCACCCCGGTTTGTTTTAGTAAAACAATATTTGCTATTTCTTCCTCGCTTCGGCATTTTTTTTCTTAGCCCGAAGCGTGAAAAAAAACCAAAATAATGCTGCGATCCGGGTTAGAAAAAATCATATATGTCATTAACCTAAGAATTTAAATAATAAATTTGAAAGCTGCGTTGCGGATTAAAACTCTTTAATATTTATTTATTTAACTTAGATATTTTAGATTTAATCTATGTTGTATTTACCCACATTCATTTCTGTGATTGAAGTTGTATTGGTAGTCGTACCTGCCTTATTAACTGTAGCTTTTGTTACAGTAGCTGAAAGAAAAACCATGGCAAGTATGCAAAGAAGACTGGGGCCTAATATCGTTGGATATTATGGTCTTTTACAGGCATTTGCAGATGCACTTAAATTACTTTTAAAAGAGTATGTATCGCCTACACAGGCTAATATAGTTTTATTTTTCCTAGGTCCTATAATAACTTTAATTTTCGCACTTTTAGGTTATGCAGTTATACCTTGGTCTGTCGTATTAAGGCTACGACATTTGTGGGGTTCAACAGTCAAATTCCGGGGACACCCTAAAGCTTATATTACCAAGCTGTAGCTGAAAAGCTATTAGTGGCTGAGTTAATCACTCAGGTATGGTAACAATATATAAGATAATCGAAAGAGCAATGGGTTATCGCGGATCTAAGTCAGATATATTTAACGCCTAAAAAAAATTAATTTTTTTTAATGGCGCTATATTTCTGTAAAAGAGCAAAGAGTATACGGCTGTTAATGCATTTTTCTACATAGATTAATGCATTTAAGATGTATTCTAATGGATTTCGAAAGAAATTATCTAGTCAAAACCTTTTCTAAACAATTAATTATAGCGCTTAAAAAAAAAGAGAGAGCTTTTTTCTTTTTTAATGATGCGAGCGCGAAGCATTAATAAATGATTGATTAATCAATCATTTATTTATTTCTGCTTACTTTTTAAGGTTTTTTTACGCTAAGAAGAAAATAAATAATTAATTGCATGATAAATTTGATTAATAGTACGGACCTGGATTAGCAATCTGAGATTTTAACTTAGGTATACTTTATATGTTGGCAGTTTCTTCTCTTGCTACATATGGTATCCTGTTAGCTGGTTGATCTGCAAATTCTAAATATGCTTTCTTAGGTTCTCTAAGAAGTACTGCACAATTAATTAGTTATGAATTAATATTAAGTTCTGCTATTTTATTAGTAATTTTACTAACAGGTAGTTTAAATTTAACTGTAAATATAGAAGCTCAAAGAGCTATATGATTTATAATACCACTTTTCCCAGTGTTTATTATATTTTTCATAGGTTCTGTTGCAGAAACAAACAGAGCACCGTTTGATCTTGCTGAAGCTGAATCTGAATTAGTAAGTGGGTTTATGACTGAACATTCTGCAGTTATATTTGTATTCTTCTTCCTAGCAGAGTATGCAAGTATAGTGCTTATTTGTACATTAACTAGTATTCTATTCCTTGGAGGTTATCTTTTTAATGTTATACCTTTAATTTATCTTTTACAAGAAATTGACTATACTTTTATAGAAAATCCGGAAAATTTAGAATTTTTATTCAGTCCTTTAGTAGAAGGGTTATTATATGGTTTAAGCTTAGGTTTAAAATCATGTATTATGATATTTACATTTATTTGAGTAAGGGCATCCTTCCCTCGTATACGTTATGATCAATTAATGACTTTCTGTTGAACAATCCTATTACCTATAGTTATTGCATTTATTGTACTAGTTCCTTGTATTTTATACAGTTTCGAAATAATACCTAGTAATATATCTTTATTCTAACACCTAGTGTATAACTTGCTTCTAGCAAAGATAGTATAAATACTTTTAGTATTTATAACTCTAGTTATAAGTATACCTCGGTATATTACCTCTTCTCACCCTCCATACGGAGAAAAAAAAATAATAAAAATAATTAAATAAAGTCTTTTTTTTTGCTTTCTATTAATTATAAAAGAGAATATAGTGATATTTATAAAAAATAAAAGAGATATTTATATTGATAAATCCCTCCTCCGGCATAATGCGTCAGTTAATTCCTCCGTGATATTAACTGATGCTAGATCCCTATGTACTGAAAAATTATTCCTCCATCTATAATATTGATTAAAAGCATTCAAGTGTGGATTCTTATCTATAAATCTTTCGAAGAAAAAAGTTTTGTCTGATAAATGAGGGTTATTTAGTCTTCAACCTATATCAGTTAAAGATACTTTACTAGATGGAGCACCCATTCAATTTCTTTGTTGTAAAGCGTTATACTTAGCCTCCAATAAGTAACACCCAAGCTCACGCACTTCGGTATTATATTCTACTTGTTCAGCATAAGCTGTGGTAAAATTATAATCAGTGAAACTAAATGAAGAAACTGCATATTCTACTCCTTGGAAAGCAGTAAATATCATTGCTAAGAATACAGTAAAGATTGCACCCAGTAATGCACCATTTCTATTTCCTTGGATTAAAGAGTGGTGTGAGTAAGTAATAGTTACTCCGGATGCTAATAAAACTGTGTTTAATAAAACAGCATAATACTAAAAAGATAAATAACAAAGGATTTCCATCTCTAATGAAAAAAAAAAAATTATTCCGGATTAAAAGAAGTTTTTTTTATTAATTAATTACTCTAGGGAGCAAAGCAAAACCTACAAAACCGAAGAATCGTAAGCATATATTAAAGTAGAAACACTATAGTTTAAACCGTCTAATATAGGGGCAGGGTATATACCTAATACTACTGTAAACACTACTAGTGTTAATAAAATAGTGAATTCTCTTTTATTAACATCAGATATACTATTCAAGAAATATTTAGATAAAGACCCTCCAAACACTATACGGTTAAACATAAACATAGTGTAGGCAGCCGAAAATACTATTGAAGAACTCGCTAATGCACCTAATATAGGCATTCTTTCAAATCCTCCGTATAAACACATAAATTCTCCTATGAAATTTAGAGTTAGAGGAGTACCTGCGTTACCTAAACATAGTATGAAGAATAGTACGGAGAATAAAGGCATTATCTGAGCTATACCTCTGTAGTAAGTAATTAATCTAGTATGAGATCTGTCATACAGAACACCACCCACACAAATGAAAAGCCCAGATGATACGAAACCATGACCTAGACCTAAAGCTATAGCACCTTCAATACCCTGAATAGAGTTACTAAATGATCCCATTAAGTAAACGGCAGCGTGAGCTACGGAACTATATGCAATTAATTCTTTAACGTCTATAGTTCTTAGTGTACTAAAGCTAGCATAAATAATAGTTATTACACATATAACGTATATAAGCGGAGTGAAATACATTGAGGCTTTAGGTAGTAAAGGTAATATTAACCTGAATATACCATAAAGACTTAATTTCAACACTACACCGGCTAATATAATACTTCCAGATAGTGGAGACTCAACGTGAGCTTTTAATAATCAAGTATTTAAGAAATAGATCGGTGTTTTAACAGCAAAAGCTATAAATATACCAACAAATATAAATAACTGAGTATAATAGTTAAAATTTGTTTTATACAATGCATCAAAATCAGTAGTTCCCATGATAGATGACATTGCAAGAATAGATAATAATAAAAATAATGATCCAAAAAGTGTGTATAAAAATAGGTAGAAACTAGCTCTAACTTTATTACTTGAACCGAATAATCCTATTAATATGAATAAAGGGGGTAATATACTTTCAAAAAAGATATAGAAAAGTAATACATCTAATACTAAGAAAACTGCTAATAATAATGTTTCTAGTAATAAAATAATTATTACAAATGATCTTACATTTTCTGATATTGAATTTCAATTAGATAACAGTGCAATAGGCATTAGTATAGTAGTTAAAATTACAAAGTATATAGATATACCATCCACACCTAGATAGAAATCAAAACTACTTACTTTATGATATTCTTGAACAAATTGAAAATTATTACTACTAAAATTAAATAAGATAAATACAATTAATGAAACAAACAAATTAACTATAGATGTAACTAAACCAGTTACTTTAATTTGTTTTATATTCGAGTGTGAATTGTCATTATACATTGTTGTAGTTATTAAAAATAAACCTGCTATAGGTATTAACAATAAAAGCATAAGTAACATAAGATATAAATAAATATATAAAAAAATTTTCCTAAATAAAAAATCTTCGACTTTGTCGAAGATTTTAAGTACACCATACACATCTGTATGGTGAAATAATTCTCACCCGAGACTTGAACTTGGACAAAGATATTAGGAATATCTTGTTCTACCATTAAACTAGTAAGAGTATTAGTATTTACCTTTAAAATTAAAAGATAATTTTTTTAGTAATATAATAAAAAAGATCCTAAATTTTTGAGCTAAAATAATGCCACAAAAAAATTAATTTTTTTAATGGTGGATTGATTATTCTTTGCTGGATGTAATAGAATAAAACATATTAAATATATTTAAGTATTTATCATATTCTATATATTTACAATTAGACTGGCATAAAAAAAGATATCTTTTTTTTAGCGCACGCGGACAGTACAGCCGGCTGAGCCGGCCTAGACTAAAATTAATTATTATAAATAAACTAAAATCGCTATTTTTTTTTTTATTTTTATTATTTTTGTGCTTTATCTTGTGTAGCTAATTCAATTAAACTGTTTTCTAAAAGACTTACTAATGGCACTATAATTAAGAAGTGTGAAAAGTAAAGTACAGTAGAAATTTGTCCAAATTCTATGAATGGTGTTTCAACGTGTTTTGCACCTAATTGCATTAAAATTAAGAAGTTAGCTATAAATATAAAGAAGGCTATTTTACTTAAAGGTCTGAATTGTATACCTCTGCTTCTACTTAAATCAGTGAAAGGCATAGCTAATAATATTAAGATAGCTGAGAACATAGCTATAACACCTAATAATTTGTTAGGTATTGATCTTAATATAGCATAGAATGGAAGAAGGTATCATTCCGGAACTATAGCAGGTGGAGTTTGCATTGGGTTAGCCATAATGTAGTTATCACTATCACCTAACACATTAGGCATAAAGAAAACAAAGATTGATAATACTATAATAAATAAGAAAATAGTAATTAAATCTTTAAAGATGAAATATGGAGCAAAAGGTAATCTATCGTAGTTACCTGATACTCCTAATGGGTTACCTGAACCTGCACTATCGTGTAGTGCTATTAAGTGCATTAAGGCTAATGCAGCTAATACGAAAGGTAATACGAAATGTAATGCAAAGAATCTGTTTAAAGTTGCATTGTTTACAGAGAAACCTCCTCAGATGAATTCAACTATATCTTGACCTACTCAAGGTATAGCACTCATAAGGTTAGTAATAACTGTAGCACCTCATAATGACATTTGTCCGTAAGGTAAAACATAACCTAAGAAGGCAGTAGCCATCATTAATATAAAGATTACAGTTCCAATTGTTCAAACTAATGTTCTTGGAGCTCTGTATGATCCGTAGTATAAACCTCTTCCAATGTGTAAGTAAACTATGAAGAAGAAAGCTGAAGCTGTGTTTGAATGTAAGTAACGAATTAATCATCCATTATTTACATCACGCATAATATGCTCAACTGAATTGAATGCTTCTAATACACTAGGATTATAATGCATTGCTAAAGTAACACCAGTAACAATTTGTATTACTAAACAAAAACCTAATAATGAACCAAAGTTTCAAAGGTAACTTAAATTTGAAGGTTGTGGTGAATCAACTAAATATCCATTAGCTAAACTAATAAGAGGGTGACTTTTTAATAATCTCATTTTTAATCATTTTATTTGTATATCTGAAGTTTTTCTAAAGATCTGTTATAGACTAGAGAATATATTACCTAGTAATTTAAAGCTTAATTTTTTTACTCGGAAGAGTAAAAAAAAGTCAATAAAATTGTGGTTTTTTCATCACAGGGCTGCGTAGCCCTAAATAATTAGTTTCTAAAAAAATTAGTTTTTTTTTCACATTTATTAAAAGCGCTCTCTTCGCGCTTAAAAAATATATTACTTTGTAGTTTAAATTGTGAATATCACGTTACTAATATGTTTATCCTAGATAGACTTAATTAATGCAAAGTATGGGAAAAAAAAATTTAAGTTAAACTATACTTTTAATTTATTAATCGTCGCCGGGCATAATATCAGCAGGTTGTGTTTGTTCTAGTTGAGCAATATATTCTGTAGGTGTTTCCATTCTTTTTTTTTTATTTTAAATTATTATTAATGTTGTTAAGCAACGTATAATAATAAAAATGCCATCATAAGTGAAAATAGACCTACGGCCTCTGCAAGGGCGAAACCTAAAATAGCGTATGAAAATAGTTGACCTCTTAATGAAGGGTTTCTTGCTACACCTAATATTAATGCTCCAAATACTACACCAATTCCTACACCTGCTCCTATTAAACCTGCTGTTGCTAATCCTGAACCAATAATTTTTGCTGCTTGTATCATATTAATAATATATTTAAATCTAATTAATAAAGGAAACCTTTTATTATTTTATATTGTTATTTTCTCTTTTTTTTTTAACGGCTCCGCCGCTAAAAAAATGGCAAGCATCGCAAGAGCTATCACTTAAAATAAAACAATGCGCTCTTTCTCCGCTCTAAAAAAACAAATATATCTAGTGTATTTATGTTAATAATATACAAAGATCGCCGCACAAATTATTTGTGTGCGTGCGATGATCACCCCCCATAAAAAAAGGGGTTTTTTTAACGCAAAGCGCACGGGACTTATTTTTATGTGTATAAGGGATACGGAGGAATTGAACCCCAAATTTTCGATCTGCAATCAAAACGTAAAACCATTTACTCATATCCCTAAAATAATCATAGCGGCTCTGCTGCCCAGCCTAGCCATTAAAAAAAAAATCTAGATTTTTTTTTCATCAGCTTTCGCTGGGAGAGTTTTTTTTAACGGCTCCGCCGCTAAAAAGTTGCGAAAAGAAAGCTTTTTCTTATAGCTAGTGGGCATTAATTTTTGTACCATCCGTACAAAAATTTAAGGATGGCTAAAAAATATATTTTTATTAATGCCCTAAAGTAAAAAATTATTTTTTTTTACGCAAAGGGCATGCGTTTTTTATAATTTTTTATAATTTTTAATTTGTTGGCGAAGAAGTTTTTTAACGTTTTTTATTATCAATAATAACAAAAAAAAAACGCAGGGATGAGGAAAGCGAAGACTGGGTTGAAAAAAAAAACTCAAGAATTTTATTTTTTATTAGCCCGGACGCCGACTCCAAGGATGAAAAAATTTAGAAAAATAAATTTTTAATGGCTGGGCAGCGAAGCAGCGTTTCTTATTTTTTTATAGTAATAACTATAGCTCCTACCATCGCCAGTAAAAGAATTATAGATGTAATAATAAGTCACATTGGATAACTAGTGTAAAGAATATTACCTATAGTAGTAATGTGAGATGTTTCTGCTAAATTTCCCTCTCACATTTGAGAACTTACAAATAAGATTTCCTCACTATCTTTAGAAAAATTTTGAGCAAAAATTTCTTTTAAATAATTTCTAAAATTATTAACATCAAAAAAATTAGAAAAGTTTATAGATTGGATATTATTATTGAAAGAATCTCCTTTTAAAGGTAATATATCATATACTGTTGAATTGAAAAAAATTCCTATTATAATTGCTAGTGGTATACTATTACTAGTATCAGTTACAAGTTCAGAAATTCTAACGTTTATTAACATTAATATAAACAGGAATAATATGGATACAGCTCCTACATACACTAGTAAATAAGATAAACCTATAAAATTTATTCCTAACATCATTAAGTAAGCTGAGATACTTAAAAACAGACCAATTAAAAATAATACAGATACGATAGGATTTTTACTAATAATAACAAAAATTCCACAAAGTATTGCAACAAAAGAAATATATATTAGAAAATTATACTTAAAACCATTAGTAAAAGTTTCATTTAAAAGATGTAGATTAAACATATTAAATAAGAAATAAAAATTCTCAGAGTGTAAAAGTTTTACGAAAAATTATCGTATTCTTTACGTTTTGGGTATATTTTTTTTTCTTTTTACGCGGAGCGCACGGTTATTATGTATAATAACAAAAAAAAAAGAATTAGCGCTAATTATAATACTAAATCTAAAAAAATAAAAAACGCTAAACAAAAAACAAATACAAATTTGAGAGCGTATTTGTTATCTAAACACAAAAATAAATAGGGAACGCCATTATTATAATAGCCATTGGGGTAAACGCGTACAAGAGTCGAACTTGTATCTTTGTGTCCGTAGCACAACACTTTAACCATTAAGTTAACGCGCTTTTTTTTATGTATAGTAGAGATGGCTTTGCAACCCCCATTTATTTATTTATTTTTTGCGCGTAGCGTGAAAAAGGCTAGAATTTTTAGCGTAAAAAAATTATTAGTCTTATTACACTAAACGCAAACACATTTAATTTAACTAAATAGTACGCTTTTATTCCTATCCAAGACTCGAACTTGGACCCAGATATTAGAAGTATCCTGCTCTACCATTAAGCTAATAAGAGTTTTATTTCCTTACTTCCACCGGTGTAGGATCCTGCCGCCATAAAAAAAAAATCTAGATTTTTTTTATGGCGGCAGGATCTTTTTTTATTTATTTATTTTTTTTTTACACTCCAGCATAGCAGGTTCAATCTACTTAGTGGCGGCGGGTACTATCGCTTGAAAATAAAAAAAAATAAATATCTAAGACGAAAAGCTAGCCAGGAGAGAAAATCGAATTCTCATTCTTAATGCATGAAATTAACGTTCTAACCAATTGAACTATCCTGGCTATTATTTAGATTATTTACTTTAGCCCTGTCTAATTATTTTCTTATAAAATAATAATGACTTCAAGGATGTAAAATTTATAAATAAATTTTTAATTACTGGGGAGCGAAGGAGAGGAAATAGCTTAATTGTTCTAGATTTTTTTTTTTTAGTCACGAAGTAGGCGAGAGACTAGTCTCTCTTTTGGCTAGTCCTTCGTCCTAGGTAGCCTGGTAAAGGACCAGGTCACCTATCTTTCGCTTGCATAAGCGAAAAGCAAGCTTTTCTTAATGCTAGGAAAGAAAAAAAACTATGTAAAATATGTAATACTAATTACTGTATAATTTATGGGGTGGATACCCCGAGTTGAACAGGGAACTTGCTGTGCCACATACAGGTGTTCTACCTATTGAACTATATCCACCTATATATTGTTATATATATCAGCCTTATTTATATTATAAATTATTACGCAGTATAAAAATACAAAGGGCCAATCTTATATTTAAAGGTTACGCAATAGCAGATTACTTAAATAAGAATAGCATTTTGTATTATTGCTTTCTTATTTTTGAGCGTTTTTAACTTAATTTTGCTCAAAATTTTAGGAGCCGATATTTTTTTTGCTCGCATTAAAAAAAAAACTTCTTTTTTTTAAAGCGCTAGTTCGTGGGTAAAAAAATCTAGAACAATTAATCTCTTCCCTTTAAAGTAAATAAAAAATCTAAATCTAATATTATGTTGGAGTGATTCGAACACTCAATAGTAAATACCAAAAATTTATGACTTACCGATTAGTCCACAACATATAGCTTTTTATTAAATTCATTTATGTAATTATGCGCATAATTATTTAATAAAAAGCGCGAAGCAGGAGGAATCTCACGATCCTTATTTTTTACTTAATTTTGCTCATAATTTTAGGAGGGGGAACGCCAGAGAAAAAAAAAAAATAACGGAGAAATCTCACGCTCCGGGTTAAATTTTTACAAATTAAGGTAAATCCGACTTGAACGGATAAAATTTAAAAATCAAATAGTCCTAAGCTATTCCTGTCTACCAATTCCAGCATTACCTTTTATTCCACTATTATATATCCGCTTCGCAGCAAAGCCGATTCCTTTAACATAGTGGAACTAGTCATTATTTTTTTTTTATCTTAATTTTTTACCCCTCTCGCCCACTGAGGTGGGGTTTTAATTTTTAATCTTCATTAAATATTTTATGCGTAGCCGGGGTATAAATTATTATTTTGCCCAAGATAAGATTCGAACTTATAACCTAAGCATCTTCAGAGCTCCGCTCGGCCAATTGAGCTTCTCGGGCGTTTTTATTTTTATTGTTCTTGTAATCAAGATAAGAATTTCTCTAATGATACTGATTCTATTACGATTGGCATAGAACTGTGTAAGATTCCACATATTTCACTACATTGTCCATAGAATAATCCTTCTCTGTTAATAAGAACAGATACTTGATTTAATCTTCCTGGGTAAGCATCACATTTAATTCCTAAAGCTGGACAAGCATATGAATGTATTACATCTCCAGAAGAGATAATAAATCTAACATGAGTTAACTCAGGAAGGATAACTCTGTTATCAACTTCTAACATTCTTAATGCACCATCTTCTAAATCTGATTCAGGAACTAAGTAAGAATCAAATTCTAATTCTTCATCATCTTCATTTAAGAAATCCGGGTATTGGTAGCTTCAGTATCATTGGTGACCTTCTACAAAAACTGTTAATGAAGGGTCAGTTACTTCATCCATTAAGTATAATAATTTAAAACTAGGGAATGCAATTAATATTAATATAAGTGCAGGAGTTATTGTTCAAATTAACTCTATTAATGTTCCGTGGTTAAGATATTTGTTACTAATAGGAGATCTGCTAGAAACATAATTTCTAATAATAGAAACTAATATTCAACTTACACCAAATAGTATAATAACTAAGTAAAACATAATATTGTCATGTAATTCTACAAGTGCTTCCATTTGAGGGCTAGCACTGTCTTGGAAATAAACACCTCACGCTCTAGGTGCATCACAAATTGAAAAAAAGTTTGATAATAATGTATTCATAATATATAATTTAAAAAGAGTTTAATATCTATAGGTTTAGAGGGAGATGAAAAATATTTATAGCTTTTCTTTGCGCTTATAAATATATAAAACTTTAAGATAGTTAATAAAAATATCTAGATATATACCAATAAGAGAAAAATTCAGGGGGTTGATGTATGAGCCCTTAAGATGAATCGAACATCTATCAAAATATTAACAGTATCTCGCTCTACCGTTGAGCTATAAGGGCTAAGATGAAAATCTTAAATATATTAGTGTTAGGGCATTAAAAAAAATATATTTTTTTTTTAGCCATCCTTAATAAGAAAAACTAATGGAACTTTCGCTAGATAATAAAATCTCTCAGAGGAAAGGCAAAAAAATTTTTTTAATGCCTTTCTTAAGCTAGGGCTTCGCCATTGTTTTTTTTTCTTAAATAAATGATAAATCATTTATTTAATCCAGCCTTTTTTTTTTCTAGCCTTTCCATCGACCTATGGTCGAAGGGAGGGAACGAAGTAGGAGAAAAGAGATTCGAACTCTCAAAAGCATAAAGCTACTGAGTTTACAGCTCAGCCCGTCTTACCAACGATGGAATTCTCCTTTATTCTGCAAAGATAACCCTCGATACCCGGTTTATCTTTCTATTACATTACTAATGAATTTTATCACGCTTCTTTGTAAATAAAAAATATAGATTTTTTATCCCGGAGCGTATCATTAATAAAGTCATCCACTTTGTGGTAGACTTTATTCCAGGGGTTTTTTTTATTAATTACTTCTTAAAAAAAGAAGTTTGCTTACTTAATTTTTGTTGCACCTAAAACTATTGTAAAACTAAGTAAAATGTAAGTGCGAAATGACTAGTTTAAGCATAATTGTATGGTACTAAACCTATTAAGTTTAACATTAATAATAGGTATCCCCCTATTGTTAAGTATAAACATAATTATGTTGCACCTAAAACTAATTGTAGATATACCATGTGTAAGAATACTATTGTAGCTACCACAGAAATAAGAGATCCAAGATTACTTACTAAGTTTCATCCTGCAAAAGCGTCAGGGTAGTCACTTATTCTTCTAGGCATACCTTGTAATCCTAAGAAATGTAGCGAAGAGAAAAATTAATCCAGTTCTTTGTTGTAAGCAACCATGTTACCTATATATCAGTAGGTGTATGTGGAACAAGATTTAAGATTTATATCCTTTGTTCCGTAAGGGCTTACGAAGGGTGAATTAAAAGCGAAATCACGGGCAATATCAATTCCTAAAGAACTATTTACTTGAGTACTTCCCCCATGTAAAGGTTTACCTTTACTTGCCAGAAAGTTGTTTATATAATACTTCTTATCCATATTTTCAAACATGTCAACCCTGCACCCTTTATCGGTTTTAGTTAATATACGATATTGGTAATATTGGCCTAGCTGAACATAGAATGAATAATTTTTCTTAATGTGATTTTTAGAAACCGTTTCTAATTTTTGATTTATATCAAATATGAGATTTTCTTTATCAGAGCTAGAAAGATTATCCGCGGTTAAGAGTTTATTAAGTGAAACAGATTTATTTAAAAAATCTAGACGCCTAAAGCTTAAGATGTATTTTAATTGAACATATAGTAAATTCTCAACCAGCTCATGGTAAGCTTGATCTGATGAAGAAAAATCTTTTACTAGTAAGTTAAAATCATTAGCATAAGGGAACAGAAACTTTATGCTAGACGCAGCTACAATACTCTTTTGCTGCCCTATTGTAAAAAGATCCCGGCTAGGTCTACCACCAACTAATTTTATATCTCTATTAAGAGCTAGCCCAAACTTATGATGACTTAACAACTCCTCTAACATATATATGTGATAAGATATTTGACGTTTTTTAAACGCTTCAAAATAATGTTTTTCCTTATCAGTAATAGACATATAATTCTTTTTAGCGATATTTAAAAAATCCAGCTCGTCTTGATAGTTTACATAATCCTGGTTCAAAATTTGAATATCAACAGGTACATGCTTAATTCTATTTAAATAATCTTCCTGATATATACCATGATCTAGGCTAAGGGCCCTAGCTAAGGTAAGACGATTAAAGTTATTGATTCTCAACTGATTGTGCTGAGCTACAAGCTTTTTCAATTGGAGATTGCTAAACTCGAGTGGTTCTTCCAAATCTATTAAACCAATTCTAGTAAATCGAATGAAATTTTTATAGTTCTGCACTCTTACATCACTAGTTAAGGTACCACGTAAAAAATTTAAATAATCTGTTATATCCATGGAAGGAGGGCCAAGATTCCCTGTAGATGACTAGAAGTTAGTACTACATTAGGGAAATCTCACTTATATATTAACTTATTAAGTTTTTTTATTGAGTGCTCCATTTCACCTAAATTATCATGTTTTATCAAGTTAAACCGCTCCAGTTTTATTACCTTTTTATCTACAAATTCTGATGTGTCGCCTTCACTATCGCATAGATGAACATCGTGACTCACTAATATTAACACCCCTACTAAGAGGAATTTAATTAGTATAGCTAACCCTATGAAAATTACTAAATTTTTAAATCTAATGTGTTCTATACTATTAGATATTATGATTTAAGATAAAGAATATGTAGATAATTTTATTTTATTTTTTTATTTAATGTGGGGGGGGGGTGTTGTTAATTTTTATTAGTCCCGTGCAATTTCCACTACACGAACCGTATTTCGACTTAACACCAATCAGAGTCACGCATACGAAGATTGCTTGAAAAAATATCATCGCCTTATTGCGATGAGGTTAGATTAACAAGAAACCAAACTTATTGCACATACTCCTTTCAGCGCCTGACGAGTGGTTAGTACCTATCTGAGATTAAATTCACCGTGATGTGGTGATTCACGATTACTAGTAATTCCTTTTTCATGCAGCCGAGTTACAGGCTGCAATTCATTTTATATCCAATTTTAGAGATTAGCTCAAATTCGCATTTTCGCCTCTCTTTGTAAAGGCATATGTGGCACGTCTATAGCCCACAATATTAAGGTCATGATGACTTGTCTTGGTCCCTGTTATCACATCCAATATAGCGGTGAACTACTTTATAAAAAACAAATAAAGTAAGGGTTTACGTTAATTTAATGGATCTAACCAGAATCTCACGACATTAACTGAAGACAGCCGTGCAACACTTGTACAACGACCTTTGGTCGAAGTATTCAAATTGTGGTAAGGTTTTTCGAGGGTTATCGAATTAAATAACATACTTCACTACTGGTTTCAGAAACGGTCTAATGATTTCAGTTCCTGCGTTGCCACATTACTCTTGAGGTGGAATGCTTACACTTTCATTTATACACTTACATTCGCAAGTCTATAACATTCATAATTCTCTGCCTGGACTACTAGGGTATCTAATCCTATTCGCGACCCAAGCCTTCGTCCCTCAACGTCAGTTTTTACATAAAGGTTTGCTTTTGCTCTTATCCGTCCTATTAGTATCAAAGAATTTCATCTCTACACCAATAGTACTAATATATTCCTCTCACATAAAACTCTAGTATATCTGTTCCCTTTTGGGGCTTGATATGCCGTCTAGGTACCCTTTAAACCTAATAAAGATGAATAACACTAGTCTTCCTCGTATTGCCGCGACTGCTGGCACGAGATTTGGTCAAGACATATAGATAGAAAATTGTCATTATCAGTATTCTATCTAGAACTTTATACGACGTAGTCGAAACGCATATGTAAGGCTAACCCTACATATACTTACATTCCTCCAAGTTGCTGGTTCAGCCGTTAGGCTATTGACCAATATTCCTCACTGCTGTACTATACGTATTGGGGTTTTTTCAGACCCAATGTGGTCGATCAACCTCTCAGTTTCGACTACGGGCTTAAGCTAGTTGAGCAATTACCTCAACTACTACTTACCCGAGAAAATTATAAACATCTTAAAGCGAAAGTTTTTCTTTTAGTAACAATAAATTGTTACCTTATAAGGGATTTTTCTCCTTACTCTAAGGCAGCTATAACTTCATTTACTCACCTGTACACCACTTCATAGGATTAGTCCTATGACGTTCGATTAGCATGTGTCAAGCATTTGGACAGCGTTCAATCAGAGCCATCATCAAACTCAATATTATCTGCTTCGCATTATTTTTTTTAACGAAAATAATATATAATAGTTTATCGTCCCCATTAAAAAAAAAAGATCTTTTTTTTATCCGGGGGGCAGGATAACCAGCGATAGCCGGTTTATCTTTCTATTACATTACTAATGAATTTTATAACGCGGAGCGTGCAAAATAATTATTTATTAAAAATAATTTATTTTTTAGCACAAGGGTTATTTTTACCCCGCAAGCGTTATCCCTCCCTGCGAAGAAGGTGAAAAAAAAAAACCGAAAAATATATTTTTTTTTTAATGGTGATCATCGCAAATAAATTATTCCTCCCCCGATTCCCAAATTTGTCTCCCACCATCTAGATGAAAAATTTTACCCGGGTTTTAATTATTTTTTTTTTTAATTTATTTTAACTTAATTTTGTACCATCGGTACAAAATTTTAGGAGGCGGTATTTTGCTCCAAATTTTAGGAGCGCGATATTTTACTCTTTAAATTACGCAAAGCGAAAACATAAAAGAATAGGGGTTTAGAGTAAACCCCTATTCTTTTAAGAAATGGTGCTATAAAAAATTTATATAATTTTTTCACGCAAAGCGCATGCGGTTAAATAAAGTCTTTATCATTTATGCCTGCGCGGAGGAACTACGCCAGAAAAAAAAAGAAAAGTAAAAAGTGTTAATTAATTACTACTTATTCATCCTTTTAATCCAAAGGCTCCGTTACGTGTTTTAGAACTAATTTTTGTAAGTTGTATATTAGATCTAGTATTACCTCTTAACATGACAGTTGATAACCCTTTATAAGAAGAGTTTATGTTTTTTAAACTTCCTTTATATTTTAATTTAAATACAGATCTTGAGGCAGTTAAACGTCTAGATAATCTCCCTGCAGCTTCTAATCTTACACCATAAATATTTTTATGTTTAGTAGAATTTAAAATATTTTCTTGTAGGTTATTTTTAACCCGGAGCGAGCTACGCGCCTGTCTATTAATAGGAGAATTCTCCGTATTGGCTACCCCCCAACGAGGGAATATTTTGTATAATAGTTCATGTAATACATCTTTATCCTTTAACATAGAAATATATGAATTTAGGTTTAAAGTTAAAGATTCGTTTTTTAGCGCGCAAGCGTTAAATTTTTCATTTATTTTAGCGCTAGGCAATCCGTAGAATGATAATTTACTTAAAGATGGAAGTTTAACCAATTTCAAGGCTTTTTTAAGAACTCTTAATAATCTATTTTCCCTATTTTTTAATTTTATAGCAATAGATTCTGAAAAAATGTCACTATTTAAATGTAGATATTTTAAATTAACAAAATTAAATTCAACTTTTTTATGATATATTTTAGATATTATTTTTTTTAAACCTAGTATAAATCAGTTTTTTAATTTATTATTGTTAAGCGATAACATTTTTACATAATATAAGTATAATATTTCTTTTCTATAAGATTTATTTATAAAGTTTTTATAATACTTAGTTTCATAGTTTCTAAAATTTGTATTATTTCATTTAAGCGTTTTAAGAATGAAGTTTTTATTTTTTCTAGCTTTTTTTAAAATTCTTAAACCTTTTAATGAGATAGAGTTAATTTTTTTTAGCGTTAACGAAGGAGCCTGAATAATTTTGCTAGCGCTCGCTTTCGCGCTAATTATTTTTTTAGATAAAGTATTTTTATTTTTTAAAATGTTATAAAGATTTCTTAGTAAAAAATTTCTTTTTTTTAACGCAATGTCACTAGTTATTTCTTGGCCTAGCTCAAAAGAATTTTTTTGATGATCATTAATTATTTCACTCGCATTAGGGCTAATGTAGAATAATTTATGCAGATTTCTTAATTTATATAAGGCTCAGCCAGCAAAAGTGATAGTTTTTTTATGAGTTTTTTTAACGGCAAAGCCGCTCCCTGCGTTCGCTTTTGCGCCTAAAGGTAATAATTTTTGGCTAGAACTAGCAAAAACGTTTTCAAAAGCAAATGAATTTTTTACTTTATCAAATAATTTATAGTAATTATTATTTATTCTTGTCTCCAGCTCTTCTTGTCCTGGTGCGAGACCAGACGCTAGTCTAGTACTGAAAAAACTCTGTTTTTTTAGCGCTAAAGAATAAAGAGAAAATTTAAGGGCTTCTTCTCCTTGTTCAACGCTATATAAACTACTATTTTCAGGAAGGAACGCCGCGTTACCTAAAAGCGCCAGATTATTCTTTAGACTAGAATTAGTTTTAGCTATGTTAACATAGTTTAAAAAATAATTATTATTACTTGTAGTGTTAAGTTTGTTATTACTTAATAAAAAATAATATTTTTTTATTAGTGATTTATATTTATCTTTTAACGCCTTAACACCAGAATTTTTTTTGGCTATATTTAGCGCTAAAAGAAAGTTAGATAGATTTCTTTTGGTTAATTTAGTAAAATTTAGAGTATAATTTGCTTTATTATCTCTATCATCACGCTGGGCTAAACGACCCCGTGAAGAATTTTTTAAATTTTTACTTGAAAAAACAGTTGTAGTTTTATTTTTAACCCTAGGAGAAGAATTTAAAAGTATAATACTAAATTTTTTTCTCCCATTAGCATTTGTTATTGTACTTTTATTTAAACTGGAACTTGAATTAGCTTTAACTAATCCAGTACGCAGCCCAGTTCCTTTATGTTTTTTATTAAAAACAAAAGGTCTAGTACCGGCACGGTTTCCTTTCGCCTGGTCAACTGCAAAAGGCAAGCTTTTCTTTTGGAATGTCCCTGGCCTTGTATCCCGGGTATTTGGACGAACGGTCTTAGATAATTTTTGAGTTTTTTCTGCAATTTTAAATATAAATGTTTTATATAAATTTTTTAATTTGTATAGGAAAAATTTTTTATTTTTATTGTATAGATATACAGTAATTATAACTTTGTTGTTAGTATGTTTCATTTCTGCTCTACTTACCAATATTCTATTTAAAGATAATCTTTTAAATCTAACTTGTACACGACTAGATTTTTTATTATTAGATAATGGATTTAAATTAAAATAACTTTTAATTAGTTTATTTACGGTATTGTCAACGATTGGTAATGTTTTAGTAAAATTCTTATTATAAGAATAGATGCTATTGAATCATTCTTTACTAGCAGGTGGATAATGTCTATTTTCACCTATATTGTTATTATTGTCCAGGTCAGAAATATCTGTACTATTAAAAAACTTTAATTCTGATTTAGCAACATTAGTTTGGGATTTTTTTAAAAATAAATTTAACATAATTATATATTATGTTTAAGAAATATATGGTTCAGTTAAATGTGTAATTGTAATTATATTAAAGTTTGATTAATATTTTAAAGAAAATTTGGTCTTATTTTTATCCCCCTCTGTAATTTCTCAAACCAGAGTAGGAGACTAAACAAACACCGTTTAATTTTTTAGGCCGTAGCCACGCCATCATGGAAAGAAAAAGCACCTGAAAATCATCGCGGTGATAGTAAGGTGTCTTTGCCTTACTAATAAGGCTTATTATAACGGTTTAACAGCAATAGAAATATTTTTTTTTTTCTTAATTTTGCTGCTCTGCTGCCTAGCCATTAAAAATTTATTTTTCTAAATTTTTTCATCCTTTAAGTCATTATTATTTAATAAGAAAATGCATTTTCTTATTAAATAATTAGGCAAGGCCAAAAATTTTAGGAGCCGGCAAATAATTAATAAATGATAAAGAATTTATTTGCGCTCCTTGGTAAGGAAATGCCCTCCCGGTAAAAATAGAAAATATTTCATACTAGAGACGATACGCGACTTTTTTTTTAATTTTTGTTTTAGCCTTCCCTCACAGCGCATAAAAAAAAATTATATTTTTTAACCAAAACATATCTTTATATAATTAAAGGAATTATGTAATAATGCCTTTAATGCAGGAGGGACTCTTGAATAAAAAGTTATTTTTATGTCATGGTATAGAGATATATTAGTTTATAAATTCATTAGTAATGTAATATATATTTATATATAATACGGCTATAGGTTAATGGTAGACCGTTCGTCTTCCAAACGATGTGTACCGATTCGAATTCGGTTGGCCGTAAATTAATGAGTTAGTAACTTAATTGGTAGAGAACTTTCTTGTCGAGAAAGATGATGTCGGATCGAAGCCGGCCTAACTCGGTAATAATAACTCTTTATTCTCCCTTAAAATTTTTAATTCATTTTCTAGGATTATTTTTTTTTTTCCTTAATTTACGGAGTAAATTAATAAAAAAAAATTAGAAGCGTGAGATTTCTCCTGCATTAAAAAAAGAAAAAAAAAAAGATCTTTTTTTCAAAGCTTAAAAATAATTTTTTTA
>CATOTO010000045.1:0-23870 GCA_951812925.1 Calliopum simillimum | reverse complement strand
AGCCGTTGGCGCCGTGGATCTCGACGCCGTCAAACCCTGCGGCCTTGGCGTTTTCGGCGCCGGTGCGGTAGGCCTCGACGATGTCGGCGATTTCAGCGGTTTCCAGGGCGCGCGGGGTCGGGTAGTCGGCCAGCGGGCGCACCAGGCTGACGTGGCCTGCTGCCTGCACCGCGCTCGGTGCTACCGGGGCTTCGCCGTTCAGGTAGGACGGGTGGGAGATGCGGCCGACGTGCCACAGTTGCAGGAAAATCTTGCCGCCTGCGCCGTGAACCGCCTTGGTCACATTGGCCCAGCCGCGCACCTGGTCGCTGGACCAGATACCCGGGGTGTCTGGATAACCCACGCCCATGGGCGTCACCGACGTCGCCTCGCTGAGGATCAGCCCGGCGGAGGCGCGCTGTACGTAGTACTCGGCCATCATCGCGTTGGGCACGCGGCCTTCATCGGCGCGGCAGCGTGTCAGCGGCGCCATGATGATGCGGTTCGACAGTTCCAGGTCGCCCAGTTTGATCGGATCGAAAATAGTCGTCATCGGGAAAATACCTTTCTGTTTAAGTGGATCAGTCTGTTCAAGTGGATCAGTGAGTCGCAGGGGCCAGATCGGCATCGCCGCGCTGACGGAAAGTGAGCAGGGTCACCAGCAGGGCGAAGATCGCCAGGGCCGCAGCCGCCAGCGGCACGCTGGTGAGGCCGAAGCCGTGGGCGATCACGCTGCCGCCGACCCAGGCGCCGAGGGCGTTGCCAATGTTGAAGGCGCCGATGTTGAGGGTGGACACCAGGTTGGGCGCAGCCTTGCCGAATGTCACCACGTTGATCTGCAGCGCGGGCACTGCGGCAAATGAGGCGGTGGCCCACAGGAACAGGGTGATTTCGGTCGGGATCAGCGCGACGCTGGTCCAGGTCAGCACCGTGGAGATCACCGCCATGCTGATGAACACGCCGATCAGAGTGGCCGCCAGACGCTTGTCCGCCAGCTTGCCGCCGATGATGTTGCCCAGGGTCAGGCCCAGGCCGATCAGCAGCAGGGTCCAGGTCACGCCGTGGGGCGAGACGCCGGTGACATCACCGAGCAACGGGGCAACATAGGTAAAGAGGGTGAACATGGAGGCGGCGAACAGCGCGGTCATGCTCAACGACAACCAGATGCCGGCGCCCTTGAGGGCGGCCAGTTCGGCGCGCATGTCGAGTTTTTCTTCGTCGCGCCTGGCCGGCAGGAAGCGGATCAGGCCGATCAACGCCACCACGCCGATCACCGTCACCGCCCAGAAGGTCGAGC
Source organism: Calliopum simillimum (assembly GCA_951812925.1). Classification (NCBI taxonomy): domain Eukaryota; kingdom Metazoa; phylum Arthropoda; class Insecta; order Diptera; family Lauxaniidae; genus Calliopum; species Calliopum simillimum. The sequence goes on along the minus strand of CATOTO010000045.1, from coordinate 22,594 downwards.
GCCAGCCGGCCTGCTGACCCAGCGCGGTGCCCAGCGGCACGCCGAGCACGTTGGCCAGGGTCAGGCCGGTAAACATCAGGGCCACCGCCGAAGCGCGCTTGTTGGCCGGTACCAGGTTGGCTGCCACCACCGAGCCGATGCCGAAAAACGCACCGTGGCACAACGCCGTGACCACCCGGGCGAACATCAGCACGTTGTAGTCGCTGGCCAGGGCGCAGAGCAGGTTGCCCACGATGAAAATACCCATCAACGCCACCAGCGCTGCCTTGCGTGGCAGCCTGGCGGTGGCCAGCGCCATGAACGGTGCGCCGATGGCCACGCCGAGGGCGTAGCCGGTCACCAGCCAGCCGGCGCCGGGGATCGACACACCAAGGTCGGCCGCCACGTCGGGCAGAAGGCCCATGATGACGAATTCGGTGGTGCCGATGGCGAAGGCGCTCAGGGCCAGGATGAGTAGCGAGAGGGGCATTGGGGTGTCCTTGATTAGTGCGCTGCGCTGAGTTCAGCGATGAGCGCTGTGAGGAAAGCCTGGATCACTTCCTCGTTGCGTTTGAAAAAGTGCCACTGACCGGCCTTCTGGCTGCTGATCAGACCCGCCCGTTGCAAGGTGGCCAGGTGCGCCGACACGGTCGACTGGGACAAGCCGCAGCGCTGGTCGATCTGCCCGGCACAGATGCCGTATTCGTGGTTGTGCAGTTGCTCGGGGAACTGCGCCTTCGGGTCTTTGAGCCAGGTGAGGATGTCTCGTCGTACTGGGTGCGCCAGGGCTTTTATTATTTCGTCGAGGTCGATGGACATGGCAGGTGCTCGGTGTCGTGTAGCGTTATATCGCGATGAGGCGAACCTTAAATCGTTATAACCCGATATACCAATATGATTTTGCTCTGAGGTCAGCTCAAATCGGTATATCGGGTTATAACGATACGTTGGCGGCAGTGCTAGACTGCGCGCCATGAATTATCTCGCACATCTGCACCTGGGCGGCCAACTCCCTGCGCAACTGCTGGGCAGTCTCTATGGCGACTTTGTCAAAGGCCGCCTGCAGGGCCAGTACAGCCCGCAAATCGAAGCGGCGATCCAGCTGCATCGTTCCATCGACCGATTCACCGACAGCCATCCCTTGATAGGAGAGGCATTGTCGCGCTTCAGCCTCACCCGCCGGCGTTATGCCGGGATCGTCCTCGATGTGTTTTTCGATCACTGCCTGGCGCGGGATTGGGCGCGGTATGCCGACCAGCCGCTGGAACGCTTTACCTCGCAGGTGTATCGCGTATTGGCGGCTGAACCGCAGTTGCCGGGGCGCCTGGCACAGATTGCACCGTATATGGCGGCCGATGATTGGCTGGGGTCTTACCGCAAGTTTGCGGTGATGGAGCAGGTGTTGCGCGGGATTTCGCGGCGGCTCACGCAACCCCAGGCATTAGGGTTTGCGATGCAGGAATTGCGTGAATTGTATGAGCCGTTGAGTGAAGACTTCCGGATCTTCTACCCCGAACTGCAAGCCTTCGCGCATAACCACCTGACAATACAAAGCTAAAGGTGAGAGGGGGCAAGCCCTCATGCCGTTCAGTTAAGCGCAGATTCCCTGTGGCGAGCAGGCTTGTCCTGCGTTGGGCTGCGCAGCAGCCCCAAAGCCAGGCGCTGAGCCGTATCAGGTACACCGCGTTTTGCTGGATTGGGGGCGCTTCGCACCCCAACGCGGGGCAAGCCCGCTCGCCACAATAAGCCCACAAACTTTCCTTAACTGAACGGCATTGGGGCAAGCCCCCTCCCACACTTGCACTGTGTTCACATCTCAGGCTGCAAAAGCCGGCCGAACCGACACATGCTCCGACTCCGGCAACGGCCCGAACAATGCCCTCTGCACCGCCTGCTGCGCCTGGAAGGCGAGTGCCGCGCGTTCCTGCCCGGCGCAGGCAATCGGTTTGAGTACATGAATCTCGACGTCGCCCTGGTCATTGGCAAACAGGCGCATCAGGTGCGACAGCAAATCATCATCGCCAATAAACGGCGCCAGCGGGTCGACCTGGCCGTCGCGCAGGTAACGAATGGCCACCGGTTGCAGCGACACGTCAGCATCAATCGCACTGGCCAGCAAACGCCCGTGGAACGTGCGCAGGCTGCGCCCGTCGGTGGTGGTGCCTTCGGGGAACATCAGCAGCGGGTGCTGTTGCTCAAGATGACGAGTCATCTGCTTGCGAATCAACTGACTGTCGCCCGAGCCCCGGCGAATGAACAGACTGCCGGCCTTGGCTGCCAGCCAGCCGGCCACCGGCCAGGTACGCACTTCGGCCTTGGACAAAAACGACAGGGGCGTGACCATGCCCAGCAGCGGAATATCGGTCCAGGACACGTGATTGCTCACCCACAGCATCGGCGTACGCGGCAGCTCGCCGTGCACCGTCACGCGAAAGGGCAGGGCGTTGCTCAGACGCGCCATGAAGAACCGCGACCAACGCTGGCGCCGCACCATCGAGTTGGCCACGCCCAGGCGCTCGAACAGGCCGAACACACTGGCCATGCTCAAACCCAGCGCCACCACCAGCAGCACCCGGGCAATGCGCCCGTACACCCGCAGGCGGCCCATTACACAGCCGCCTTGAAGTGGCGCGCGTAACGCGGGCAGAGATTGTCGCGCTTGAGCAGGATGAACACGTCGGCCACCTGGAAGTCTTCATCCCAGCACGGTTCGCCGCAGATCTTCGCGCCCAGGCGCATGTAGGCCTTGAGCAGCGGCGGCATCTCGGCGATGACGTTGGACGGCAGGTCCAGCGCTGGCAGCGGTTTTTTCGGTTCGGCGCGCAGGTGTTCGTTGCACAGGTAGCGTTCGCGCAGGCGCTGCATGATGGCGTGTGCCTGGATGCCGCCGTCGTGCATCGGAATGCTCGCGCAGCCCATCAGGTAGCTGTAGCCGCCCTGGTTGAGCACTTCGGCCAACTCGCCCCAGAGCACGGCGATGGTGCCGCCGTTGCGGTAGGCCGGGTCGACGCAGGTGCGACCGATTTCCAGGATCGGGCCCTGCAGGTGCAGCAGGCCATGCAGGCTGAACTCTTCTTCACTGTAGAACCGGCCCAGTGTGCTGGCGGCCTGGTGATCGAGCAGGCGGGTGGTGGCGACCAGTCGACCACTGTTCAAATCCCGCACGCCGATGTGGCTGCAGTGAACATCATAGTCATCCATGTCCAGGCCCAGTTCCGCGCCTTTCAGCTTGGCGTTGAATTCGCCGCTGAACACGTTGAACCGCAGGGCCTGTGCTTCCTGCAGAGCCTGTGCGCCAACCAGGCGTTCGGCTTGCAGACGGCGTTCATTGCCGGTGTCGCTGATGCGGGCGATCTGAGTCATGGCGAATCTCCGAGTGCCAGCCACGTTTCGGCCGGTCGACTTGTTTGTCCAAACTCAGGCTAGGTAGGCTCGGTGTCATCTCCATGAAGCTACGGTGACGGTTGGGTGACACGCCCTGTGTCGCCAAACTGTCATGGGCCTGGGCTAGGCTGGCGGGCTTGAATGCCCCCCTTGAGTCTGCGTCCATGGTCAGAGGCCTGTTGTGTGTTGCCCTGTTGTTAGTCACCGCCGCCGCCCACGCTGAAACCTGGCCCGGCAAGGAGTGGGCCGAGGGCGCGCCGTTGGCCGGCCCCGCCGTCGAGGCGCTGGATGCCTACGCGTTTCCCGCGCGCGACGACGCCACCCGCCAGGGCATTCGCACCGACGCGCTGCTGGTGATCCGCGACGGCCAGATCGTCTATGAACGCTACGCCGCGCCTACCAGCGCCAGCACGCCGCACCTGACCTGGTCCATCAGCAAAAGCCTGATGGCCACCGTGCTCGGCGTGGCCTACGGGCAAAATCGCTTCAAACTGAGCGACCCCGCCGCACGTTTTTACCCGCCGATGAAACAGCACCCCAAGGTGACCATGGCCGATTTGCTGCACTGGGCCTCGGGTCTGGATTGGCAGGAAGACTACGAATACGCCCCGCTGAAGTCCTCGGTGGTGGCGATGCTCTATACCCGTGGCCATGGCGACATGGCCGAGTTCGCCGCCGACACCGATGCCGCCGTGGCGCCCGGCAAGGCCTTTCGGTACTCCAGCGGCGACAGCAATATCCTGTCCGCCGCGCTCAGAGGCATGCTCGGCCACAAGGCGTACGTCAGTTACCCGTGGGATGCGTTGTTCGAGCCACTGGGCATCCGCTCGGCCACCTGGGAGACCGACGCCGATGAAACTTTCGTTGCCTCGTCTTATGCCTACCTCACCGCTCGGGATCTGGCGCGGGTTGGCCTGCTGATGGCGCGCGAGGGGCGTTGGGGCGATGAACAACTGCTGCCCAAGGACTGGGTGGCGTTCAACCGAAAACCGTTCGACGGCTATAAAGCCGGCCAGGATGAAGCCGTACCGGGCGGTCAGTGGTGGCTCAATCAGGGCGCGCCGCGCCCCTGGCCTGATGCCCCTGCCGATACCTTTGCCGCACTGGGCCATTGGGGCCAGGCACTGTTCGTGCTGCCCGACGAACACCTGGTGATCGTGCGCTATGGCGACGACCGCGACGGCACGTACAACCACAACGAACTGCTCAAGCGCGTGCTCGCGGCGGTGCAGCCATGATCCGTCGTCATCCGATTCTGAGCCTCTTTGCCGTGCTGCTGCTCGCCCTGCTTGGCTGGGTATGGCACGAACGCGTCAATCTGCAGGCCTTCCCCGACATCATCGCGGCGTACACGGCCAAGGAATATTGCTCGTGCCGCTATGTGGCGAATAACCCCGCAGAGTATTGCCGGGGCTACGTGAAACAATACGTGCCCACCAGCGCGTTCAGGGATAACCCGGAGCGCAGTGAGGTGACGGCGAGTGGGTTGGGGCGCACGCACAGCGCACGCTGGATGGGCGAACGCCAGGGCTGCCGCTTGACTCCCTGAGACAATGGATTTGCGCAGGTTGTGAGATTGCGCTTAAGGTTCGCGCAGGTTTCCTGCCCCATGAGTCCCTATGTTCTCTGTCAAACCCCTGGCCCTCGCCCTGCTGGCCTGTGCCGCTTTGCCCGCGCACGCCGCCTGGTATCTGGATAACGAATCCTCACGCCTGTCTTTCGTCACCACCAAAAACACCGAGATCGCCGAAGTGCAGCGCTTTCTGGTGCTGCACGGCAAGGTCGACGGCAAGGGCGCGGCGCAGTTGCAGGTGGAGCTGGAGTCGGTCAACAGTGCCGTCCCGCTGCGTGATGAGCGTATGCGCAACGAGCTGTTCCAGATCAAGACATTCCCCGAGGCGCTGATCAGTGCGCAGATCAATCTGCAGCCGATCAACGACCTGGCGCCAGGCGCGCAAATCGAGCTGCGCCTGCCGATAAGCGTCACCCTGCATGGCAAGACCCAGACCTACAGCGCCGAGCTGCTGGCCACGCGCCTGGATGATCGGCGCTTCCAGGTGGTGACCCTGGAACCGGTGGTGTTGCATGCCGAGGATTTCGACCTGATGCCGGGCGTCGCGGCTTTGCGCAAGGCGGCCGGGCTTGCGTCGATCAGTTTGTCGGTGCCGGTGGGTGCCGTGCTGATTTTTACGGCGCGCTGACGTGAGTGGCGCGGTGTTCCCGTGGCGCAGCGCCAACCGTTTCGAGTTGTTGATCGACGGACCGCGTTTTTTTCCGCAGATGCTGGTGGGTATCGCCCGCGCCGAGCATCAGGTTGACCTGGAACTGTATCTGGTGGAGGCGGGGGCGTGTGCCGAAGCGATGGTGCAGGCGCTGGTGCATGCCGCCGAACGTGGCGTGCGGGTGCGCTGCCTGTTCGATGATTACGGCAGCCTGGCGTTCACCCTCGCGCTGCGCAAGCGCCTGACCGACGCGGGTGTGCAGCTGCGGTTCTACAATCGCCTGAGCTGGCGCCGCTGGGTGCGCAACCTGTACCGCGACCACCGCAAGCTGCTGCTGATCGACCAGGCAACCGCTGTGGTCGGCGGCACGGGCGTCACCGATGAATTCTGGACGCCTGGGCAGGACACGGCGGACTGGCATGAAGTGATGGTGCAGATCAACGGCCCGTTGGTGCTGGATTGGCAGGCGCTGTTCGACCGCCAATGGCATGCCAATGCGGCGCGCCGCGCGTGGAAGCCGGCTACCCATTTCGGTTTGCCGCGCCTGCCCAAAGTGCCAGCGACCGGACCCGGGCTGGGCCGGGTCGCGTATGCCGACGCCCGTCAGCATCGCGACATTTTGCAGTCGCTGATTCGCGCTTTAAACAGCAGCCGGCAGCGCATCTGGCTGGCCACGCCGTACTTTCTGCCCACCTGGAGCGTGCGCCGCGCGTTGCGTCGGGCGGCGGGGCGAGGCGTGGATGTGCGTCTGTTGCTAACCGGCCCGCGCACCGATCACCCGTCGGTGCGATACGCCGGGCACCGTTATTACCCGCGTCTGTCGCGCGCGGGCGTGCAGATTTTTGAATACCAGCCGTGTTTCCTGCACCTGAAAATGGTGCTGGTGGACGATTGGGTAAGCATTGGTTCATGCAATTTCGATCACTGGAATTTGCGCTTCAATCTGGAGGCTAACCTCGAAGCGCTGGACCCGGACCTGGCACTGGCCGTGGCCGGCAGTTTCGAACGCGATTTTGCCCTGAGTCAGGCAGTGAGTCTGCAGGCGTGGAAAGCGCGGCCGCTATGGCGGCGTGTGAAGCAGCGGGTATGGGGGTGGGTTGATCGGCTGGTGGTCAATCTGCTGGACCGACGCAACTAGCCGGTTCACTGTAATCAAATGTGGGAGGGGGCAAGCCCCCTCCCACATTGTTTTGCATCGTACGCGCGGTATCAGAGCAGCTCGAAACTCTGCTGCTGCACATCCTGGGAATCCAGCCCGATCTGCACGTTGAACTCACCCGGTTCCGCCGCGAACTTGAGCTGGGTGTTGTAGAACTTCAAGTCTTCCTCGGTGATGGTGAAGTGCAAGGTGCGCTCTTCGCCGGCCTTGAGCATGATTTTCTGGAAATTTTTCAGCTCCTTGACCGGGCGGATCATCGAGCCGGCCACGTCCTGGATATACAGCTGCACCACTGTTTCGCCATCCACCTTGCCGGTGTTTTTCACCGTGACGCTGGCGTCGAGCTTGCCGGTCTTGTTCAGGGTGGTGGAGGACAGCGCCATGTCCGACAGGCTGAATCGTGTGTAGCTCAAGCCATAGCCGAATGGAAACAAGGGGCCGGTGGTGTCATCGAAATACTGCGAGGTGTAGTTGCCCGGCTTGCCCGGGGTGAACGGCCGGCCAACACTCAGGTGGTTGTAGTAGGTGGGAATCTGCCCCACCGAACGCGGGAACGTGATCGGCAGCTTGCCCGACGGGTTGTAGTCACCGAACAGCACGTCGGCAATTGCATGACCGCCTTCGGTGCCGGCGAACCAGGTTTCCAGAATCGCGTCGGCTTGCTTGTTCTCGTCGACGATCGACAGCGGACGGCCGTTCATCAGCACCAGCACCAGCGGCTTGCCGGTGGCCTTGAGGGCCTTGATCAGGTCGCGCTGGCTTTGCGGGATGTTCAGGTCGGTGCGGCTGGACGACTCGTGGGACATGCCACGGGACTCGCCCACGGCGGCGACCACGACATCGGCGTCTTTGGCGGCCTTGACCGCTTCGTCGATCATTTCCTGGGCAGGGCGGGCGTCATCCACCACTTCCGGGGCATCGAAGTTGAGGAAGTTGAGGTAGTCGACCACGGCCTTGTCGTTGGTGATGTTGGCGCCACGGGCATAGATGATCTTGCCTTTTTCGCCGATCACCGCATTCATGCCGTCGAGCAGGGTCACCGATTGCTCGGGTTTGCCGGCGGCAGCCCAACTGCCCATCATGTCGATCGGCGCTTTGGCCAGCGGGCCCACCAGGGCGATGGTGGCGGATTTTTTCAGCGGCAGGGTGTTGTTCTGGTTTTTCAGCAACACCAGGCTGCGGCGCGCGATATCGCGTGCGTCGCTGCGGTGCAGGCGGCTTTCGGCGTAGGTGTCGACCGGGTCGTCCTCGGCCTTGCCGATGCGCAGGTACGGGTCCTTGAACAGGCCCATGTCGTATTTGGCGGCGAGCACTTCGCGCACGGCATTGTCGATGTCGCTCTGTTCGATCTCGCCGGACTTGAGCAGCCCCGGCAATTCCTTGGCGTAGAGCGAGTCGTTCATGCTCATGTCGATGCCGGCCTTGATCGCAAGTTTGGCGGCTTCACGCCCGTCCTTGGCCACGCCGTGCTTGATCAGTTCGAAGATCGCGCCGTGGTCGCTCACGGCCAGGCCCTTGAAGCCCCAGTCCTTGCGCAGCAGGTCGTTCATCAGCCAGGTATTGGCGGTGGCGGGCACGCCGTTGATCGAGTTGAGCGCCACCATCACGCTGCCGGCGCCGGCCTTGATCGCCGCGTGGTAAGGCGGCAGGTAGTCCTGGTACATCTTGACCGGGCTCATGTCGACCACGTTGTAGTCGCGCCCGCCTTCCACCGCACCGTACAGGGCGAAGTGCTTGACGCTGGCCATGAGGCTGTCGGCATTGGCCGGGCTTGTGCCCTGGAACGCCTTGACCATCACGCCGGCAATGCGCGAGGTCAGGTAGGTGTCTTCACCGAAGCCTTCGGAAGTGCGGCCCCAGCGCGGGTCGCGGGAGATATCGACCATCGGCGCAAAGGTGATGTCGAGGCTGTCGGCGGCGGCTTCCTGGGCGGCGATGCGCCCGGAGCGGCCGATGGCGTCCATGTCCCAGCTGGAGGCCAGTGCCAGGCTGATCGGGAAAATGGTGCGGTGGCCGTGGATCACGTCGTAGGCGAAGAACATCGGGATCTTCAGGCGGCTTTGCATGGCCGCGTCCTGCATCGGACGGTTTTCCGGGCGGGTGATGGAGTTGAACGTGCCGCCGATACGGCCGGCGGCGATTTCCTTGCGGATCAGCTCGCGGGGCATTTCCGGGCCGATGCTGATCAGGCGCAACTGGCCGATCTTTTCGTCCAGGGTCATCTGCCTGAGCAGGTCGCTGACGAAGGCGTCCTTGTCCTTGAGCGCAGCAGGCTTTGTTTCTGCCCATACGGGATGACTGGCCAGAGTGGCAACAAGGCCGAGCAAACACAGCTTCTTCATGAATATCCTTTTTCGGCTACTGCGCGGCATTGAAAGAGCATGCCGTCGGCCAAAATGTGGGGAATGTCTATTGTTGTTCGGGTGTTGTTCAGATAAATGCAGCACACTCTGAACTCTTTTTCGCGCTGGGCATCTTTGTAGCTGATTGGCTCGATGCATGCCAGTGGTGGCGGATTATGCCCCAAGCGTGTTGCTTGTGGGATGAGTCGTCACATTCCATCAAGGTTCGTCAGGAGAAACACCATGCAAGCAGCACATCCTTATCGCTGGGGCTTGAAGGCCGCAGCATTGCTATTGATCAGCACGCTGCTCAGCGGTTGCGGCATCAACACCATTCCCACGCTGGACGAGCAGGCCAAGGCCGCCTGGGGCCAGGTGCAGAACCAGTACCAGCGCCGCGCCGACCTGATCCCCAACCTGGTGGAAGTGGTCAAGGGCTACGCTGCCCATGAGCAGGACACCCTCACCGCCGTGATTGAAGCGCGGGCCAAGGCCACCTCGATCCAGGTGGATGCCAGCACCCTCGACAACCCGGAAAAACTCAAGCAGTTCCAGCAAGCCCAGGATGGCCTCAGCGGTGCACTCAGCCGTTTGATGGTGGTGTCCGAGCGCTACCCGGACTTGAAGGCCAACCAGAACTTTCTGGCCCTGCAATCGCAACTCGAAGGCACCGAAAACCGTATCGCCGTGGCGCGTCGCGATTTCATCCAGGCCGTGCAGGCCTACAACACCGAAATCCGTACCTTCCCCGGCCGTCTGTGGCACAGCGTGATGTACAGCGATCTGCCGGTACGCGCCTCGTTTGAAGCCACCAGTGCCGATGCCGATAAGGCGCCGCAAGTGAAGTTCAAGTAAGACTTTCCTGAGGTGGCGATGCGTTTATTACGGATAGGTCTGGCGCTGTGGCTGTTGGCCTGCGTGGGCGCAGCCCAGGCGGCGCTGAACTTCCCGGCACTGACCGGGCGGGTGGTGGATAACGCCCAGATGATCGACCCGGCGGTGCGCGAGCAGTTGACCCGGCAGTTGCAGGCGCTGGAGCAAACCTCGGGCGACCAGATCGTGGTGGTCACCGTGCCGGACCTGCAGGGCGTGCCCGTTGAAGACTTCGGTTATCAATTGGGCCGCGCCTGGGGCATCGGGCAGAAGGGCAAGGACAACGGCGCGCTGTTGATCGTCGCCCGCGATGAGCGCAAATTGCGCATCGAAGTCGGCTATGGCCTGGAAGGTGTGCTGACCGATGCGCAGTCCTGGGTGATCATCAATCAGGTGATCGCGCCCAAGTTCAAGGCCGGCCATTTCAGCCAGGGCATCAGCGACGGCGTGGCGGCGATGATCCAGGTGGTGGGCGGTGAGCCGTTGGCCGTGCCGGCCCATGTGGCGGATGCGAATTTCGCTGTGGATAACCCCGGGTTTTCCATCGGCCTGTTTGTGCTGCTGATCGGCGTGCTGTGGCTGTGCAATCGCATGGGCCTGCCGGTGGGGGCAATCCTGCTGGCGATCCTCAGCAGCAGCGGTCGCGGCGGCGGGGGAGGCGGTGGCGGTGGTGGATTCCGGGGCGGCGGCGGTGGGTTTGGCGGCGGCGGTGCTTCAGGTGGCTGGTGATGACAACAACTAAAAATGGGCATGTACAACCATGGCATTACTGACTGAACACGAACAACGCCAGGTCGCCGAAGCGATTGCGCGGGTCGAGCAACAGACCGACGCGGAGCTGGTGACCGTGCTGGCGGCGCGTGCCGACGACTACGCCTACATCCCGCTGTTGTGGGCCAGCCTGATCGCGTTGGTGGTGCCGGGTATCGTGCATTACCTGTCGGGCTACATGACCATGTACACGTTGCTGCTGGCGCAATGGGCGACGTTCATCGTGCTGTGCCTGCTGTTTCGTCTGCCCTGGGTCACCACCCGCCTGATCCCGCGTTCGGTGCGTCATTGGCGCGCGTCCAATTTGGCGCGGCGCCAGTTCCTGGAGCAGAACCTGCACCACACGCTGGGCAGCACCGGGGTGCTGATTTTTGTCAGCGAGGCGGAGCGTTATGTGGAGATCCTTGTCGATGACGGCATTTCCACACGCCTGGATGACAGCAGTTGGGACGCCATCGTCAAGGCATTTACCCAGCAAGTGAAACAGGGGCAGACGCTCGCCGGGTTTATTGCGTGCATCGAGGCGTGCGGCGAGTTGCTCAAGGTGCATGTGCCGGTGACGCAGACGCGCAATGAGCTGCCTAACCGACTGGTCGTGCTCGAATAGTCCGGGCAACCGCATGCCAACTGTGGGAGGGGGGGTGCTCCCACAGTGGTATGTTGTGGTGACCGTTGATCAAATAACTCCGTGCCCCCAACCGCCATCCCCCCTAAAATGCCCGGCATTCCCTGCCCGAGGCGTTTTTGTTCATGTCCGTCACCGCTAAACCCGCAAGCCCCGCGTCGGATCATCATGCCCAGTTCATTGAACTGCTGAACGCAAGCCTTGCGCAGAACGCTTTTATCAAGCTGGTGCTGGCCAAGTACGTCGGTGAGGAAGCCGACCTGCAGCGGCTGATCATCAAGCCGGTCACCGTCAAGGACCAGCCGTGCCTGTCCTTCGTCTATCGCTACAAGACCCGCGATATCACCAGGAATTTCCCCTTGGCCGAGGGCGTGGCGGCGATTGCCGAGCTGTTGCCTGCGTCATTCAAGAACGCGCACTTGCTGTCGCTGACCGATGAAGTCCAGCTGGAGTACAGCAAGAAGAACAAAAGTTCGCTGTTCAAAAGCAAGCCGCAACAACTGCGCGAAGCACCGTCTGCCGAGCATAACCGTGAGAAGAACCGCTACCTCGATCTAAGCCGACCGTTCCTCGCCGACCTGGGCGTGACCGACGCCAGGCAGGCGCTGATCCCGTCGATGTCGCGCAAGTGGAAGCAGATCAACAAGTTCATCGAAGTGTTCAGCCATGCACTGACCTCGTCGCCCCTCAAACTCGACCAACCAGTGCGTGTTGCCGATTTCGGCTCGGGCAAGGGTTACCTCACGTTTGCGATTCACGATTACCTGCGCAACACCCTCAAGGCCGAAGGCGAGGTCACTGGCGTGGAGCTGCGTGAAGACATGGTGAGCCTGTGCAACGCCGCCGCCGCTCGTCTGGAACACCCTGGGCTGGTGTTCAAATGCGGGGACGTGCGCAGCGTGGCGCCGAGCGAACTGGACGTGATGATCGCCCTGCATGCCTGCGATGTCGCCACCGACTACGCGATCCACACTGGCATCCGCTCCGGCGCATCGATCATCATGTGCTCGCCGTGCTGCCACAAACAGATTCGGCTGCAGATCCAGAGCCCGGCGTTGCTCAAGCCGATGCTGCAATACGGTCTGCACCTGGGCCAACAGGCGGAAATGGTCACGGACAGTCTGCGTGCGCTGTTCCTTGAGGCTTGTGGCTATGAGACCAAGGTGTTCGAGTTCATTTCGTTGGAACACACCAACAAGAACAAGATGATCCTCGCGGTGAAGCGCTCGCAGCCGTTGGACAATGCGCAGTTGCTGGCGAAAATCCAGGCGCTGAAGGCGTTCTATCACATCACTGAGCACTGCCTGGAAACCCTGCTGCGCGCGGATGGTTTCTTGAGCTGAACGCGGTCCAATGGTCGCCGCTCAGCGCCGGAAAATATGTTCATGCGTGGAGCTATTGGCTTGGTTCGATCCGCAGGACACCGTCCGCCGAGGCTACGGTTTTCACCGGCAGCAGCGCGGGCAGGGCATTGAGCAGGGCGTCGGGGTCATTCACATCCAGGTTGCCCGACACCTTGAGCGCTGCAACTGCCTTGTTGACCTGCAGCGGCGCCTGAGGGCGATACAGGCTCAGCTCGTCGATCAGGCTGGCCAGTTCCTGATTGCGAAACGACAAGTGGCCGCTGCGCCAGTCGGCCACCTCTTCGGCGGTAAGGGATTGCTGTTGCAACGCGCCTTGGGCGTAGCTGTAAATCGCGCGTTGCCGGGCGCCAAGCAGAGCGACGGGTGTGTTCGCGTCCGGCTCGAACGCCACCTGCCCATGGGCGACGCTGACCACCAGTTGCTGCTGGCTGCGGCGCACATCGAAACCGGTGCCCACCGCCCGCACAGTCGCGGTGCCGGCCTGCACGTACAGGGGGCGTTCCTTGTCGGCGGCGACGTCGATGTACAGTTGGCCCTGGTCCAGGTGAAGAATGCGTTGATGCGCGGTGAAGTCCACACGGATGTAGGTGTTGGCGTTTACATACAGGGTGCTGCCATCGGGCAGGTCGAGGTTGCGCATGCCCTTGGCGTGGGCCGCCAACTGGCCCTGATAAGGCTCGCGGGGCACGCCCAGGTGCGTGGCCAGCACGGCGCAGAGCACGCCGGCCGCCACGGCCAGGGCCGAGCGCCAGAGGGATGCTTTGCGTGCTATCAACACCACGGGTTTGTTCAGTTGTTGGAGTTGGGCGAGGTCGGCCCACAGCTGTTCGAATTCGGCGTAGGCCTGCGCATGCGCAGGCACCGACTGCCAGGCGGCAAAGGCTTTGCGCTCGGTGCGGCTCAGGTGGTTGCGGTTGCGTGCAAACCAGCTGGCGGCCTGGGCATCGATGGCGTCGCGTGCTTCGTTGTCGAGGGCGTCGGTGTCGCTCAGGCGGTTCATTCTGGCTGCTCCGTGCCGGGGGCGGATTGAAGATGCCTTTTGCAATGCGGCAGGGCGAGCTGCGCCCAGGCCTTCGAAGCGGTGCAGCATAAGGGCTTCTTGCCTGCGGGGCGAGGGTTCGGCGAGGACTTCTTTCAAGTGTTCCGGGCGTTGCAGGCGCGGCGCGGCGGCTATTGACCCTGGCGTACTGACTGCGGCAACCACATCCCTATGGCGAGCGGGCCTTTTGTGGCGAGCGGGCTTGCCCCGCGTTGGGGTGCGAAGCGCCCGCAATTTAAGGAAAGCGCGGTGTACCTGATACGGCTCAGCGCCTGGTTTAGGGGCTGCTGCGCAGCCCAACGCAGGACAAGCCTGCTCGCCACATGGCTAGTGGCGCAGCCTCCCACCGTTTGATCAACGCTCAACCGGGACGGACAGTGCCGGGTTGCCCAGTGGATGGGTACGTGCGGCAAAGAACCTCAGTGCCACGCCCGTGCCGTCAAACAACTGCGAATAGCGCCTTTTCTGCTGGCGGATAAACCCCTCACTGCGCCCCGACACCCCGATCGCCAGGTTGCTCACATCCGCTTGGCGAATGGCATCCACCAGGTGTTGATCCTGGGGCCCCAGGTCATGCCCGAAGATGCACAGCGCGCCCTCGTGGCTGAGCAACTGTTCATAGCAGAACGACAGGTAATCCGAGCTGCGGATGGTCTTGAGCTTCTCTTGCACCGTGCCTTCGCTGACGAACAGCGGCACGTCGTCGAGGGTCTTGATCGTATTGTTGATCGCAAAACTGCTGAGCAGGGTGCTGTCGGTGGACGCCAGTTTGCGCGCGGTGCCGTCGAGGTTACGCACCAGGTGCAGGCCGCCGTGCAGGTACAGAATACGCGTGGCGTCGGTGCGGGTGTCGCGCAGGTCGAAGTGGGCGTCGGCGCTGCGGAACAAGTCGTCGATGCCTGGCGTGTGCAGGATCGCCCAGTAATTGAGCAAGTCGTAGTTGCTGGTGAACACCGTCGCGTAGCGCTGCAATTCATGGTTGATCGTCGCCAGTATCGACGGCTGCACCAGTCGCCACGGGATATGCACGGCGTGGATGGTGTTGATCAGCGCTTCCTTGATCGCGTAATAGCGGTTGCGCGGCGCCGCCGAGCTGACCGCCAGTGCCTTGTTGACCCGGCTGGTGGTTTTCAGTGCGCCCAGGGCCTGCTCGAAACTGCGGGTTTGCAGGGCGTCGAATACGCTGAGTTCGGATGCGCCCAAGGGCTTTTCTTCGACGGTGCGCGCGTTTTCAAACAGCGAGTCGTAGGCAAAGTCTTCCCAAATCGTGCGGCTGGCGCCATTGCCGATCAGAATCCCACTGAAGTCGAGGGCAGCATGCAGCGCGGTCCAGTCTTCAAGGTGGGCGTCAATATCCTGGAAATCCTTCATTGCGGTGGGTCTACTCAAAATCGGCTGGACGGTGACTTTATCACGAGCGGGCATTGATCCTGATCAACATGCGCCGTGCGGCAAGGGTTGATCCTGTCGGCCTAACGCCTCCGAGGATTGACCATGAGCAGCACCTTCTTCATTCCCGCCGTCAACATCATGGGCGCCGACTGCCTGGACGACGCCATGCTCGCCATTCGCAACTACGCTTTTCGCAAGGCGCTGATCGTGACCGACGCGGGCCTGGCCAAGGCGGGCGTGGCCGGCATGATTGCCGAGAAGCTGGCGCTGCAGGACATCGACTCGGTGATCTACGACGGTGCCAGGCCCAACCCCAACGTGGACAACGTCGAGAAAGGCCTGGCGCTGCTGCAGCAGAGCGCCTGTGATTTCGTGGTGTCCCTGGGCGGCGGCTCGCCCCATGACTGCGCCAAGGGAATCGCGTTGTGCGCCACCAATGGCGGGCGTATCGGCGACTACGAAGGCGTCGACCGGTCGAGCAAGCCGCAACTGCCGCTGGTGGCCATCAATACCACCGCCGGCACCGCCAGCGAGATGACCCGCTTCTGCATCATCACTGACGAAACCCGCCACGTGAAAATGGCCATCGTGGACCGCAACGTCACGCCGTTGTTGTCGGTCAACGATCCTGCGCTGATGGTTGGCATGCCCAAGGGCCTCACCGCCGCCACCGGCATGGACGCCCTGACCCATGCCATCGAAGCCTACGTGTCCACCGCCGCCACGCCGATTACCGATGCCTGCGCGATCAAGGCCATCGAGCTGATCAGCGCCAACCTGCGCCTGGCGGTGCACGACGGCAGCGACAAAGGCGCCCGGGAGAACATGGCGTATGCGCAGTTCCTCGCCGGGATGGCCTTCAACAATGCGTCACTGGGTTTCGTGCATGCCATGGCGCACCAGTTGGGCGGCTTTTACGACTTGCCCCACGGCGTGTGCAACGCGGTCTTGCTGCCCCACGTGCAAAGCTTCAACGCCAGTGTCTGCGCCAGGCGCCTGAGTGACGTGGCGCGCGCATTGGGGGCCGATATCACCGGCATTACTGCCGAAGAGGGCGCCCAGGCCGCCATCGCCGCGATCCGCAAACTGTCCCACGACGTGGAAATCCCCGCTGGCCTGCGCGAACTCGGCGCCAAGTTGCAGGACATTCCACTGCTGGCCAGCAATGCGTTGAAGGACGCGTGCGGGCTGACCAACCCTCGTCGGGCGGATCAGCGGCAGATTGAGGAGGTTTTTCGCAATGCGTTTTGACAGTTGCTGCCTTGGTCGGCGCTGATCAACCCGCCGCCCCCCAGCGCCCGTGCAGGTGTGCTGCTGAATTGGATCATTACCACGCCGCCCATCAACAACAGCGCGCCGATCACTCGGGGCGTATTCAGTTGGCGTTCGGCCAGGCCGAACAGGCCGAAGTGGTCGAGCAGCAGCGATGCGAGAATCTGCCCGGCCATGGCCAGGGCGATAAACCCCGAGGCACCGAGTTTGGGCAGTAGCATCAGCGCCAGCGAAATAAAGCACACGCCGAACGCGCCACCGGCCCACATCCACAGCGGGGCCTGGGTGATAAATGCCAGGCTTGGCAACGGCAGGCGCAGGGCAAGGATTACCGGCAGCAGCACAATGATGCTCACCAGCAATGACGCCAGCGTGGCCCAGAGCGGGTGGCCGAGCCCGCGCCCGAGGCTGGCGTTGATCGCACTTTGAAACGGCACCACCGCCCCGGCGATTACGGCCAAGAGCAATAACCCGGCCCATTGCAACGTCATCATGTCGAATCTCCCAGAGGTTTTGCTGGACTCTAGGGTATTCGTCGCGCAAATTTAAATTCCAATTACGTATGGCTGGCATGCAGCTGATGAATGATTTGCGACGCATCGACCTCAACCTGTTGGTCATTCTCGACGCCTTGCTCAGTGAGCAACACGTCACCCGTGCCGCCGAGCGCCTGCACCTGAGCCAGCCGGCGGTGAGCCATGCACTGGCACGCCTGCGCGACCTGCTCGGCGACCCATTGCTGGTGCGGCAGGGCGGTGCGCTGGTTGCTACTGCCCGCGCGCTGGAGCTGACCACTCCCTTGGCCGAAGCCCTGGCCCAGGTGCAGGCATTGCTGGCGCCGAACCGGTTTGATCCGGCGACCGCCAAGCGTCGGTTCCGCGTGGCGATGTCGGACTACGGCGCGGCGATTTTTTTGCCGCAGCTGGTGCGCGCGTTGCGCCGGGAGGCGCCGGGTATCGACTTGCAGATCGTCCAGACCAGCCGGGAAGGCATGATCGACGGTGTGCTCAATGGTGATCTGGACCTGGCCGCCGGCGTCTTCCCGGACACGCCGGCCGAACTGCGCATTACACCGCTGTTCGAAGAGCACTACACCTGTCTGGTGGACCGCAACAGCCTGCCGGACAGCGGCGTGCTCGACTTGCCGACTTACCTGTCGCGGCCTCATGTACTGCTGGAGATGCGCGGCAGCGGCACCCCGGAAATCGAACGCGCCTTGAAAGCGATTCGGGAGCGGCGGCATGTGGCGATCAGCCTGCCCCACTGGGGCGTCGCGCCGCGGTTGATTGAGGGCACGGATCTGATCCTCACAGTGTCATCGCGGGGAGTCCTGGCCATTGATCAAGAGCAACTGCTGGCCGTGCCGCCGCCGTTTCATATCCCCACGTTTGCTTTTGAATTGGCGTGGCATGCGCGGCGGGGTGGAGATGCAGGATTGCAGTGGTTGAGTGGGCAGGTGCGGGGTGTATTGTGCGAAGGCCGTTGATAACAGGAAAACGACAGTATGCTTTCGGGACTCAATCACCTCACGCTGGCCGTCGCCGATGTGCAACGCAGCCTGCGCTTCTACCACGAGCTGTTGCGCTTGCAGCTCGATGCAACCTGGGACAACGGCGCTTACCTCTCGCTGCCTGGGTTGTGGCTCTGTTTGTCCCTCGACCCACTGCGCGACCCGACGCTGGCGGTTGATTACACCCACTACGCATTCAGCACGCATCCGCGTGATTTTGATGCATTGGTAGAGCGCCTCAGGGCCGCCGGTGTGCAGGAATGGCGTGATAACCGCAGTGAGGGCGCTTCCTACTATTTTCTCGACCCTGATGGGCACAAGCTCGAGGTCCACGTTGGCGATCTGGCATCGCGTCTGCAAGCCTGTCGTGACAAACCTTACACAGGCATGAAGTTTTACCCATGACGCCGGAACGTGCAGAATCCTTACACCTCAACCATCCGTCAGAGTCACGCCCATGACCCCATCCCTGCTGCTCGCCGTCCTTGCTTCAGGCTTCATCTACGGTATTACGCCAGGTCCGGGCGTGCTGGCGGTGTTCGGCATTGGTGCTTCCCGTGGCCGCCGTGCCGGCGCGGGATTTTTGTGCGGGCATTTGCTGGGGGACGTGCTGTGGTGCAGCACCGCGCTGATTGCGATTGTGGGCGCGCGCGAGGTCGGCAGCACGGCATTCGACGTGCTCGGCGTGCTCAGCGGGCTGTATCTGTTCTGGCTCGGCTGGCGCGCGATTCGCACCCAGCGTCGCAACAGTGATGCACCTCAGGGCGCGGCGCGGCATCCGTTCTGGCACGGCATCCTGTTTGGCCTGACCAATCCCAAGGCGTACCCGGTGGCGGTTGCGACATTCACGGCATTACTTTCCAGCCGCGCCGAATTGCTGACCTGGGCGATGCTGCCGTCGCTGATTTTCCTGAGCTTTATAGGCGGCCTGCTGGCCTATACGATTCTGATCGGCGTGGTCGGCGCCCAGCGCGTGCGCATGGTGTATCAGCGCCACGAAATCCTGATCACCCGGCTGTGCGGCGTGATGTTCATCGGCTTCGCTATCAATGCCCTGGCCCACGCGTTGCCGGGCCTGTTCGGCAGCAAGCCTGCCTGAAGCAGCGGTGACCGTTCGTCGCACTGAAAAGTTTTTTCTAAACCTTTACCGCCCTGAAAATTCGAATTCAGGGCGAGGTGTATGTCCTCGCACCTATTTTTGCCCTGGAGGAACCCATCATGAGCCGCATGGCTATCCGGTTACGCACCGCCAGTTTCGCGATGCTGCTGGGCCTCGGCGCCAGCAATGCCTTCGCCCAGTCGCCTGCCGAATTCATTGAGCAGGCCTCGGCCAAAGGCATGGCCGATATCGAAACCAGTCGCATGGCCCATTCCAAGACCTCGTCCCAGGAAATCAAGGACTACACCATTGAGGTGATCAACGAGCGCACGCTGGCCAACCAGCACCTGGCGGCCATCGCCAAGAAGCTCGAGCTGCCCGTGGCGCCGCGCGAGAAAATTGTCGACAAGGCCGAAACCCTGATGCCCGAGCTCAAGGATGGCGACTCGTTCGACGCCGCCTATACGGCGCAGCAGGTCAAGGAAAACGAAGACGCCATCGCCCTGTTCAAGCGCGAGGGTGCGGCTTCCAGCGTGCCGGAAATAAAGGCCCTGGTGGATGAGACGCTGCCCAAGCTGGAGGAGCGTTTGCAAAAGGCCCGTGCGCTGGCATCGACCTATGGCAAAGGCCATCAAGGCGACGGTTGAGAGGCTGGCCTGAAATGAAAAACGGCGGTTGGATCAGATCCAACCGCCGTTTTTTCATGCCTGGTTCAGGTCGGTCCTGACTTGTTCGGCATCGTCGGCAGCTACGCCGCAACTGCTGTCCAAACTGACGGTGCCGGTTTTGCCGATGCTGCGGTATTCCTGGCGTAGTTTTTCGAGTTCTTTACGGTCGAGCCCATCCAGACTCAGCACCGCATTCTGCGCATCCTTGGAGACGCGCAGCAGTTCATCGATCTTGATGTGCAGGATGTCATTGTCGCGGTTTTGCGTGTTCTGGATCAGGAACACCATCAGAAACGTGATGATGGTGGTCGAGGTGTTGATGATCAATTGCCAGGTGTCGTTGTAGTGGAAGTACGGCCCGCTCAGGCTCCACAAGCAAATCAATGCGACGGCGGCATAGAACGTCCGGGCACTGCCTGCCCAGCGGGACAGGGATTGCGAGATGGCGGCGAATTTCATGACCTTTTTCCTTTGAAGTGGGTGATGACCATATCGACCGTGGCTGGCCTGTGAAATTTCTTTTTACAGTTAACTTCCCAAGCCAGGCGACGCTTTTTTGATCCTCTTTTAGGAGTCGGCCTACAGCACGTTGCTGCGTCACCTCCAAGACTGGGTTTTTGCCTGGATGTTGCCCATGCCCAATGACAGCGCCTGTGAGCTGAGTGCGCTCTATCAAAAAACCGACGAACATTTTTATTCCACGACCTGCTTGCCGTATCGCCGCTACGGTTCGTGCGTCAGCGCTTATGTCATTGATGAAGACGATGGTCCGCAGAACCTGCTCATCATTCGACTGGGGTGCGTGCCGTCGGACGATGAGCTGGCCGCTGCGCTGGATTTGATCCGCCGTACCACGCTGCCTGTGCGCCTGGTCATTCACGAGCAAAAGGTTGAGGCGTTGCGTGAGCTGCTCACGGACCTCGATTTTCAGGCGGCCGAAATGACCACCGCAATGGCCCTTCGATGGGTGTCGTTGACGCCATCGCCCAGTGCGGCGGCTGCGCAGATCAGCCTGACCCGCGACCTCACACAGTGGGCCGTCCCGCTTGCCAGCGCGTTCTCGTCGGCTCCCGCAGAGGTCGCGCATTATCAGCTGCGGCATGAGCGGGCTCTTGAGGCGGGTGAGGCGTTGTACCACTTCGTTTTGTCTGTCGAGGGCCAGGTGGCTTCTTCGTTGACGTTGTCGATGTGTGACGGGGCGGCGCGCATCAACGATTTTGGTACCGTCGCGGGTCTTCGCGGTAAGGGCTATGGCACTCGATTGATCCAGACAGTCGTTCTTCATGCCTGGCGCCTGGGCGGGCGGTTCTGTTTTCTTGAGGCGACTACGGGGGCTACGTCGCTCTATCAAAGCCTGGGTTTCGAGCGCTTGTTCGATTATCAGACCTTTGTGCGGGGCCCGGTTGCACAGGTGTAATCAGAACATCAGGTTGGCTTGGTTGCGGTTTTCCAGCGTCAACAGGTACTGCTTGGCCTCAAGCCCCCCGGCAAACCCGGTCAAGGTGCCCGATGCGCCAATGACGCGATGACACGGCGCAATGATCGAGATGGGGTTGCGACCGTTGGCGGCGCCCACTGCGCGAACGGCGGTGGGGTTGCCGATCTGCGAGGCAATCTGGCTGTAGCTGCGGGTTTCGCCGAAGGGAATGGTCAACAGCGCTTGCCAGACCTGCTTCTGAAAGTCGGTGCCGACAAAATCCAGCTCCAGCTCGAAATGGTTGCGCGTTCCGGCGAAATATTCGGTCAACTGGCGTTCGGTTTCCAGCAGTACCGGGTTATCGCCGGTCTCGATCAAATCACCCAGGCGAACACGGTTGGCGCGCTCCGTTTCCCACAGGATGGCCGCGAGCTTGCCGGCGCGTGCCACCAGGGTGAGCTGGCCGACGGGGGAGGGCATGAGGGTGTATTCGTGGGGCATGAGCGCGCTCCTGGGTCAGTGGCCGTTCTGCAGTACCTTGAGTGCTGCCGATGCCAGAAAACCTGAACGGCTTTTTTCTTCCGGGTGGTGTAGCACATAGTCATCAATGCGATTAAGCAGATAGCCAGGCAAGGTGATGTTGAGTTTTTGCGCCTTGCCCAGATAGCGGGTGACATCGATGTCCACCACTGCCCAGGTACAGCCGGCGTATTGGGGGTTGGCGGCATGCACCGTGACTTTTTGCGCGCCGGGAATCGGCGAGCCGTCTTCGGCAAGGATTTCGAAGTGTCCTTCGATGGCTTCGCGGGCCATGGCCATGGCGTCGTCCAGGTCGTCGCCGGCCGAATGGCAGCCAGGAATATCCGGGACTTCCACGCCCCAGGCGTGGTCTTTGTCACCGGTTGAAATTGCGATGGGGTACAGCATGGGTTTGTCCTCCACAGACGTTCAACTCAGCAGAGCCTGTTTCAAAATGCTTTTGGCAGTCTTGTCCAACAGATCTTTTTTTGGATGAGAATCGTCACCAGTCCCGGCTTGGTCGGGTGTTTGTAGTGGTGATGACTGCCTCTGATACGCACCAGGTAGCAGCCATCCGCAACGATATGACCTATCAAATATCGACTATCCACAACACCTCCTTGTGGTGGGTGTTGGTGGCGACTATAACCACAGAAAATAAAATATCAACACTCTACCCACCGGTAATTGATGAGCGGTATTTCGGTGAGTGGTCACTGCAGTGTATGAGCGCCTGGGAACGACGCCGGAGAGAGGTATTGCGAGGTTTTGCGACGCAGGCGAAGCGCCTAGTGCGTCGCCGCGAGCGAAAACGGAATGCGCAAGGCACCGATAGGTCCTGCACGCGTGCCGCACATTTCGTCATGCACGCACTGCTGCACCAGCACACAGGGAAATGGCGGAACGCGTTGCAACAGATCGCGCAGATGGGTAGTGGAACGCAGGCGCAGGGTCTTGCC
>CATOTO010000044.1:0-28164 GCA_951812925.1 Calliopum simillimum | reverse complement strand
CATGAGGAGGACGCGATGACGGCCTATTACAACGAGATTGACCCATATGCAGCGCAGTGGCTGCGAAATCTAATTGACGCCGGACAAATCGCGCCGGGAATTGTTGATGAAAGGAGTATTGAGGATGTTACACCAAGCGATTTGCGAGGATTTACTCAACACCACTTCTTCGCCGGCGTTGGAGTGTGGAGTTATGCATTGCGACAGGCAGGATGGGCCCGACAGCAAGCCAGTATGGACAGGATCATGTCCGTGCCAACCTTTCAGCGCGGCAGGCAAAGGAAATGGGTTTGATGACGAGCGGCACTTATGGCCCGCCTTCCAGTGGCTCATCAATGAGTGCAAGCCTGAGTACATCTTTGGCGAACAGGTTGCAGCAGGTAACGCGAACGCATGGTTCGACCTTGTACAAGCAGACCTGGAAGGAATGGAATACGCCTTCGGGCTTACGCCGTTCACGGCAGCGAGCATCGGTGCGCCGCACATCCGAGAAAGAGCTTACTGGGCGGCCCACTCCTACCTGCAACACCAACCCGCAGCCAGAAACACGAAGGGGCTTGCAAAATGTAACGGGGGCAGCGCGATTAGTGGGGTGGCAGACGCCAGTTGCAAACGATTCAACCGGGTCAACACACTGCTACAGCGGGAAGAATGCAGACGGTTCGCCGAGAATATGCCTCAAGCTACCAGGTTCGGTATTGCTGACGGGGTGGGTCACTCCAACATCGAGGGATTGGAAGGACTCATCGGGAATGATAGCGCAGCGGGAGGGGAAAGAGAGATTGGATCAGCTTCCGCGACAGGCTTACACAGCAGGCCCCTTGAGGTTAACGGTTTTTGGCGTGATGCAGACTGGCTATTTTGTCGAGATGGACAGTGGCGTCCAGTTGAATCCGGCACATTCCCGCTGGTTGCAAGGTTTGCCAAAGGAATGGGACACGGCAAGTCCTCACTACGAGCAGTGGCTGGACGCAATCGCGTGGGAAGGCTCAAAGGGTACGGAAACGCCATAAACGCAGAAGCAGCCAAGCATTTCATCAAAGCATTCATGGCGGTAGAGAGTGAAACAGGAAACTAATCAAAATTGTGCAGACTGCGGTATGCCTATATCTGCAGATGAGGCTTACGTGTGCGACGACTGCAGCGCGTTCTACGCGATATTCCGTGACCCCAATGGCGATATGACAGGAGAAGATTATGAATGAGATGAGCGGGTTTTATGAGCGAATTGATGGAGCTAAGTACCGTAATATCTTCATCGTTGGAGACCTGCATGGATGCTACAACCGCCTGATGAATCAGCTATCCGAGAATGGATTTAAACAGGAACTCGACTTGCTGGTATCTGTAGGAGACCTGATTGATAGAGGCCCTCAGAGTTTGCTTTGCCTTGAACTAATAAACGAGGATTGGTTTAAGTGCGTAAGGGGGAATCATGAGCAGATGGCTATCGATGCAGTGCAAAACAAAACCGACGGTCGGCTGTGGTTCCACAATGGGGGCGACTGGTTCCTTCACCTTGATAGTGACCAGCGCATGTATGCATCGGACCTTATCCACTCTTCAGCGAAACTACCACTCGTTATTGAAATAAGCACAACGAAAGAGATTGTTGTGGTTGCACATGCAGACTATCCAGATGATCAATATGAGTTCGGTAAGATTGTCAGCGAAGAAGAATTAATCTGGAGCAGAGATAGATTTAACAACATCGTTGATGGTGTTGGTTCTGACATCAAAGGTGCGTCGCATTTCTACTTCGGACACACGCCCATAAAACAGCCTGCAACCGCATGGAATCAGAACTATATCGACACAGGTGCAGTATTTGGAGGTCAGTTAACGATCATCCAAGTACAGGGAGGTAGCAATGGCTAAAGGCACAACGCCGAAACCGCCGAAGCCCCGTAAACCGAAAGAATGCCCCATCTGCTCCACTGAATACCTCCCCTGGTCAACCACTCAAAAAACATGCACTGACTGGCAATGCGGCCTGGCATTTTCACGACAGCAGGAAGCCATCAAAGTCGAGCGTGAAATTCGCAAGCAGGAGAAGTTACAGCGCGATGATTTGCGGCAGAGAAGGGAAAGGTTAAAGGGCATTGCAGAGTGGCAGAAAGAGGCTCAGGCGGCTTTTAATCGCTACATCCGATGGCGTGATTACTACAAACCCTGCGTGAGTTGCGGCGGGACACTTCAGCACAGCGGCAATTACACCACAGGCAGTGCAGTGGATGCCAGTCACTACAGGTCACGCGGCGCAGCATCACATCTCAAATTCAATGTTTTTAACGTCCACTCAGCTTGTACCCGGTGCAATCGTCAGTTAAGCGGCAATGCCGTAGAATATCGAATTCGGCTTATCGAGCGAATCGGTATCACCCTGGTAGAGCGCATTGAGTCCGACAACACACCGCGAAAATTCACCATCGATTACCTCAAGCGTGTGAAAGCAACATTCACGCGGCGGGCCCGTCATTACGAAAAGCTGCGTAAGCGGCAAATGGAGTGTGCAGCATGAGAAACCCATACGGCGTTAACTTGTTACCCAGCGTTCTCCGTCAAAGCGATCTTCGCCGTGCATGGTGCAGGGGAAAGCGAACTATCACCCCAGCACAGCGCGTGTGGACCCGTTACCTGCTAATCCTATGGGGTAAGCATCTTGGCGGTGATGATTCACCTGGTGGCTGCGGTAAACGTGATTGGACGCCTGATGATTCGAACAGACTGGAGCCAGCAGCAGGCAGAAAGGATTGTTGAGGTGGTAAACAGCCTGCATGAACAGGGCTATGAAGGGGATGAATTATTCAAGCGATCGCGTGAGCTAATCATCCCCGGCACATCAGCAGCCAGCATCATCGCTCTCGCCAAAGAATCAGATGATGCGGCTTTCGTTGAAAAAGTAATGAGCAGAGCCATTAAACGCGACAGTCCGATCCGCGATGTAGCTATTAAACGATACTGCGACCGCAAAAGCCCGCAAGATATCGCCAGGCAGATAAACCACATCACCGGGTGCGATATCCAATACGCTCGCAAGAGGGTAATCTGGTGCGAGGAAATACTTGAAGAGGAAATGTATTACGCAATAAAGCGAGAAATGGAGTGTGAAGATTCCCCTGTTGCCGTATAGCTGGAAAATTATTTTCTAAATATGTTGAATTCGGGAAATAGACCTGGTAGATTTCATTTAAGCTCGGACGTCAAAGGCGAAAGAGCGTGGTGATGAAGCAAGCCACTGGGTGGATATATGTCGGGCATGCGCTTAAGTGCCACCCATCACCAAAGAAAGCCTCGGTTAATCGCCGGGGCTTTCTTGTTTCTGCACAACAGGTAAGGGCATTAGGCAGACGGCAATCAGCATTCCCCGAATAGCACAGATGCGAAAGGTTGGTGCGGGTTGTGACGATGCTCGTCAGTGCTCTTTCCGTTGTGGTGACTAACTGCTTCCATCTCAGACGCGGAGATAAGCACCGCGCCACCACACATAATTCAAAGGTCGCCAATGAGCGGCCTTTTTCTTTTGCGCCCCCGAATCAATCATACCCTCAACCTGACATAAGTCGGTGCGGCGCACTTTACCTTTCCCCCTACAACACACGGCACCGAACCGGATTTACCGGAGGTGAATATGTATCGAATGGACAAACTGACAACGGGCGTAGCCTACGGGGCGTCTATGGGTAGCTCTGGTTTCTGGATGCTTCAAATGCTTGACAGGGTTAGCCCATCTCAATGGACTGCGATCGGGGTTATCGGCAGCCTGTTGTTTGGTCTGCTGACATTCCTGTCGAGTCTCTACTTCAAAATCAAAGAAGACAGGCGTAAAGCCGCAAGGGGCCAATAATGGCATTGTCACCGCAACTGAAGAAAAGCATTGCTGGCGTTGTAAGTGGCGGCGCTCTGGCAATTGCAGCTGTGCTTATCCCTTCAATGGAGGGGAAAGAGAACAAACCCTATCAGGATGTCGTCGGCGTATGGACTGTCTGTTACGGCCACACCGGAAGCGACATCATGCTAGGCAAAACCTATACCGAAAAGGAATGCCGCTTCCTGCTCGACAAGGATTTAAACAACGTCGCGGCGCAGATTGACCCGTACATCACGCAGCCCATTCCCGATACGACCCGCGCGGCGCTCTACTCGTTTGCCTATAACGTCGGTCCCAAAAGTTTCAAAACATCAACCCTGCTGCGTCGCCTGAATATGGGCGATACGGCAGGCGCGTGTGACCAGCTGCGTCGCTGGACCTACGCCGGTGGTAAGCAGTGGAAAGGCCTGATGAACCGGCGCGAGATTGAGCGCGATGTCTGCCTGTAGGGTCAGAAATGAATGCCCGCGCCTGGCTGATTATCGCCGTGGAGTTTCTGGCTGCGGTCATCGTGGTGCTCTCCCTGTCATCTCAGCTCACAAAGCAAAAGGCCCGCGCTGATACCGCCGAGTCTCTCGCAAAGCAGCGACAGGAGACCATCAGCGATATGCAGACACGCCAGCGAGATGTGGCCGCGCTCGATGCGAAATACACAAAGGAGTTAGCTGATGCGAATAGTGAAAATGACAGGCTTCGCTCTAAGCTTGCTTCTGGTGGCAGGGTGCGGGTCGCAGGCAAATGTGAGGCCATCGCCACCACCTCCGGCAGCATGGGCAATGCAGGGACCATCGAACTCTCTTCAGGTGCTGGATCAAACGTTCTCGATATCAGAGCCGGAATCATTAGCGACCAGTCAAAAGTAAGATATCTCCAGCAGTACATCAGAGAGCAATGCCTGAAATAACCGAGCCTCGCAATAGCGGGGCTTTTTTATGCAGTAAATCCCTGTGCATTCGCGTGCACATCATTCGAGAGCTTTCCGTAGTGTGAGCCTGAGATAGGGCGGTGGATTTCATCGTTCCGCTCTCGGCTGCCCATTATCTACGCGAACAGGCTCGCACCACAGAAAGGAAATACGATGAGCAATATCATTCCTATGACATTCGAAAAGCAGCAATTTCCATTTACTTCTGATTGTTGGGTAAATGCTACTGTTGCGGCAAAGCACCACGGTAAGCTACCAAAGGACTGGCTGAAAACTGACGCAACAAAAGCATACATTGCAGAAGTGGCAGAAGAGCTTTCAATTCAAGAGGTAAGCGAAAAAGAGGATTATTATCCTCTTTTAGTGAGGGTCGAAACAGGCCGAAAGGGCGGCACTTGGATACACCCTGAGCTGGTTGTTGAATTTGCCCGCTGGCTTTCACCTAAGTTTGCCCGCGCATGTGATCGCCACATTAAGAACCTGCTGCTAAGCAAAAACTTTCAGCTGACAGAAGAGCAAATTATCGGCCTGATGATTTGCCAGCAACCCTCATCATGGGAAAAAAGATTTAAAGAACCGTTTTATCAGGCACTGGCTAAAATGTCCGGGCTTCCATATTTCGGTCACGTTGGAGGATGCCCTGCATTGTTCGGTCAGATAACCGCTCGCTGGGTTTATGGGGTATCTCTGCCGGATTACGCCTATCAGGCTGCAAAACAGGCATCTGGTGTGAGTGGTGAGAAGATTCACCAGCACCTTAAGCCAGAAGCGCTTGAAAAGGTTCAGCAACAACTTATTGCGGTGACTAACATAGCGAATGGAAGCATCGACACTAAAGACTTCGAAGCACGTTGTATGGCCGCATTCCCAGTCAAAGGCCAGATGAAACTGCTTTATGCAGCTGCGTGAGGTGACTATGAGTCCATACTCACCAGAAAAATTCCCCATTACACGGCAGGTGTGTGAAGAGTTCGTTATCAGGCAGGTCAGTATCCACCGCAGGCCGGTTTATAGATCAGCTTATGGTGACATACTGATAGATGCAGATTGCCTTGCATCAATGCTTACCTCGTACTTCATGGCTGATGACATGGATTCGAAGCAGGTAGAGATGAAGTTTTTCCAGATGCTCGACATCTACAATCTGGATAAGCCCCACTATTTCGCCAGAATCGGAAAGTATGAGGGGCTGAAGAAGCAAGCTGTAGATGAGATAACCGAAATTCTGGACTACTACGCAGAAAAAGTGGCCGATGGAACCCTTCCTTCACTGTAAATAAATGAGAGCCACTTTCACAACGGCTTTTTATAAAATTCCGCAAAAGGCATTCACTGAGAGCCTTTGACAGAATAAACATACTGAATCCTGATGCGTGGGTATCGCGACATCACGGCAAAATATCTAACAACCCAGCAGGAAACTCTAAATGACAATCGGAACGCTCACTTACAAGATGACTCTCCGTCCATGCATGAAGCCAATCCTGCTGCTGTCAGCGCTTTTGGGCTGGCGATGGATGACCAATATCTGCTTCAAAAGGGAACTTGTGTTTGATGGCCAGGAGGTTGAGCTTAATGGCTGAAACCTATCGAATCACGGTCAAAACTAAATCAGGTGAAACCCACACAGGGCTGATGAACCGATCACAACCTGAGATGGTTAACGGATTCATTGGTGTTGCCCGGGAAGATGGAGCTTGGATATACCTCGCGCCAGATGACGTGCTCAAGATGGAGTACGTGCCGGAAGCAGAAACTGAAGAAATAGCGAAGGAATAAACATGGCATCACATGACTGGGAGGCTATCGAATCGGCTTACCGGGCTGGTTATATGTGCTTTCCATCGACAGTAACGCTGGCATGGACTGAGCTATTAGGGATGTGAATCTTTACCTTGGAGCCAGAATCAGTAGTCACTTCAATAGTGATGGATGTTGGCGGCGCTCCAGTATCGTCGCGAGTGAAGGCATAAACGATATCTTCTGAGCTTTTATCCTCAATGATTGGCATGAGGTCACCGTTAACCAATCCAGCGTAAATCTTCACGTTACCCATTTTATCTCCCACAGGAATTAACATGGCACTCACCGACAAACAAGAAATGTTCTGTCGCGAGTACCTCATCGATTTGAACGCCACGCAAGCGGCAATTCGGGCGGGGTACAGCGAAAATACCGCCCGGAAGATTGGTAGTGAGAACCTCTCAAAACCAGACATCCAAAATAGAATCGCCGAACTTAAAGTACAACGCAACGAGCAAGTAAACATTGATGCTGCTTATGTGCTTCGCCGCCTGGTAGAGATTGACCAGATGGACGTTCTCGACATCCTGCTTGCCAATGGCGAGCTGAAGCCAATTAAAGACTGGCCGAAAACATGGCGAACCACTCTGTCCGGTATGGATGTAACCGAGATGGCAGGTGACGCGGCGGGGCTGCTGAAGAAAATCAAATGGCCGGACAAGGTGAAGAACCTTGAGCTGCTTGGCAAGCACATCAGTGTACAGGCGTTTAAAGAGCAAATTGACCAGAAGGTCACCGCAACGCACAACATCATGCCCGTACCGTCATGCAGCAGCGCTGAAGAGTGGGAGGCGGCCGCACAGAAACAGCAGAGCGAGGTCTTAGGCAAATGAGCTACAGCGTAGTTTGGAAGCCTTTACCCGGATCGCAATCTCTGGCCCTCAGCTGCCCATGCGATGAAATTCTTTTTGAAGGCACTCGCGGGCCGGGGAAGACGGCGGCACAGCTTGCCCGCTTCCGGCGCCTGGTAGGGTTAGGTTACGGCACGTTCTGGCGCGGAATTATATTCGACACTGAATACAAAAACCTCGCAGATATCATCACTCAGTCAAAGCGTATGTATCGGCTTTTCGGTGATGGTGCCAGATTCCTTAACTCAGCATCTGAACTGCGATGGGTATGGCCTACAGGCGAGGAGCTGCTTTTCCGCTTCGGTAAAGAGGCTGACGACTATTGGGACTACCACGGTCAGGAATTCCCTTTCATCGGCTTTAACGAGCTGACCAAACAGCCTAACGCTGACTTTTACGAATCTATGTTCTCTTGCCGCCGCTCTTCATTCCGGCCGCAGGACTACCCTCGCGATGATGGCTCACTACTGCCGAACATACCGCTGGAGACATTCAACACCACAAACCCATTTGGCATCGGCCATACATGGGTGAAGAAGCGATTTATTGCCCCGGCACCGCGTGGAACCATTATCCGCGAAAAGCAGATGGTGCCTAATCCGCAGACTCAGCAGGAAGAAGAGATAACGCTGACTCGCGTAGCAATACATGGCTCATTCAAAGAGAACCCATATCTCGACCCTGTGTATATCGCCACGCTAATGAGCATCAAAGACCCGAATAAGCGTAAAGCATGGGTTGAAGGTTCCTGGGATGTAACCAGCGGGGGTAGATTCGACCACCTGTGGAACGAGTCACTCCACGTTATCAAGCCTTTCACTATTCCTGAAAGTTGGACCGTTGACCGCTCACATGACTGGGGCGAGTCAAAGCCATTCTCTAATCTGTGGTGGGCGCAGTCTGACGGCACTGAGGCAACGCTGCCAGATGGCGGTAAGTTCTGCCCGCCTGCCGGCTCGTTGGTTCTCATTGGTGAGTGGTACGGCTGCCCACCTGACGAGCTCAACAAAGGCCTCAATATGTCATCCACTAACGTCGCTAAGGGCGTTGCGTGGGTCGATAAGCGGCTAGCGGGCGAAGAATGTCACGAGCCGGAAGAAACAAAACAGCAGGGCCAGATGCACATTATGCCAGGCATCTGCAAAGGGGTAGCCCCGGGGCCAGCTGACAGCGCCATTTACAACACTGCAGACAATGAGTTGTCCATCGGTCAGAAGATGGAGAAGCAGGGCGTTAAGTGGGTTGAGTCGAACAAAAAGCCCGGATCCCGAATCAACGGAGCATCAATTTTCGCTGACATGTTAGAGGCGGTCATAGAGGGAAAGAAGACAGAGAGCGGCATGCCTGAAAAGCCAGCACTCTACGTTTTCGATTACTGTCGGGGATGGATAAGTCGCGTTCCCGTGCTGGTACGTGACGACAAAAAGCCTGATGACGTGGACACCACACAGGAAGACCACGACTGGGATGCCACCCGATACCGCGTACTGCATTCGCCGAAGAAAACAGGCGCAATCTTCTTCTAAGGAGCACCAGTGAGTGATTTAACAACCGGGGAGCAATTCCTCGTTAACGCCCTTGCTGATGCTGTGGGCCGCCAGCGCATGCTGTACGCAGGCATGAATGGCAACACGAAACGCACTAAGTTGTGGGATGAGTTTGGTTATCCAGAAACACTTACCTTCGATAACTTTTATCGCCAGTACCGCCGTGGCTCAGCAGGTTTTGCAGCAGTCCATAAGCTGCTTGACTCATGCTGGACTGACAAGCCGACGATAATTGACGGCGAAGAAGGCAGAGAGGCCACGCAGACCACGGAATGGGAAAAAGCAGTTACTAAGCTCATGAAAAAGCATTGGGCAAAGATAGAGGATGCAGATCGCCGCAATATGATTGGCCGGTATTCAGCATTGCTCATACAGGTAAAAGACAATCGTGACTGGAAAGAGCCTGTAGATATCAATCTGGTTCAGCGACTTGGCACAAAGGCGCTGGTCAAGCTGATACCTGCCTGGGAAAAGCAGATTGAGCCGGGCAATACAGACACTGACACATGGTCAGAAAACTACGGCCAACCTGTCATGTACCATTTCAACGAGCAGCCTGTAGGTGATGAAAGGTCGTCAGGAACTCCGAGGGCAGTTAGCGTCCATCCAGACCGCATTATTCTGCTATGCGAAGGGTCTGAGGATGAAAACGCATTATCTGGCATTCCGCTTCTTGAGGCTGGGTTTAACGACCTGCTTGATATCGAGAAGACAAAAGGCGGTAGTGCTGAAGGGTTTCTTAAAAACGCCAGCAGACAACTTGCCACAGAATTTGATGCGCAGACTGACATGGCGACCATTGCAAAAATGGCGAAAGAGGCAGGATACGAAAGCCTTGGCGACGCAATGAACGATAAGGTTCGCAAGCTTAACAGCGGCATAGACTCGGCGCTGGTTACTCAATCAGGAAAGACGAGCGTGCTATCGGTTGCTGCTGCTGACCCGACACCTACCTGGACGGTTTCAGCAAACCAGTTCTGCGCGACGATTCAATGCCCGTTCAACATTTTATTCGGTAAGCAAACGGGAAACCTCGCATCCGAAGAAGACAAAACGGCGTGGGCGAACCGGTGCAACAAAAGGCGCTGGGGATTCATGACAGATGTCATAACGAGAGTTATCGAGCGTTTCTGGACACTCGGTATCATTGAGCCTCCATCATCAGGTGAAATTAGCCTGGCGTGGTCTGATTTGCTCGCTCCCAGCGAGAAAGAGAAGATCGCAAACATGGCAACCCTGGCCGAAGTGGCTCAGAAAACTCAGCAGGCATTCGGTACATCAGCCATTGACGCTAACGAGATTCGCGCAGTGGGCGAGCTTGAGCCTATGAGACAGCCCGCAATTCCAGATCCAAACAAGAAGCTTACCGATAAGGACCCGCTGACAGATGACGACACCAGCGCCAACACGAATCGGGACGCCAATCGTACCGCGCAATAAAGCAGACCCTACGCAATCTGCCCGTCAGGTTGGCCGAATGTATCGTGACATTGAGTCTCGCTATCTGGACATCAAGCGCAACCTTAAGCTGCTATTCGACCAGAGGCTAACCGGGCGGGTACGTGAGGCCAACAGCGAGCGGGGATTCATCCTCTGCAACAACGCGGATGGCCCGGCAACGCTGTATCAGGTTAACGCTGGCACCTACATCTACGACATGACGGCGGCGCAACTTGCCGACCTGCTGCAGCGTGTTCAGCTCATTTTGGATGATGCACTGCTTGAAGGCGGTAGCCAGAACCTGTGGGCCCTTGAGTACGTCGTGGCTGAGTATGAACGCGGTACACATCAGGCATTCACAAATCTATCTGTTCAGTCACCAGTGTACGCCCAGCAAACCACGCTAGCGCAGCTACTGAGCACGCCTGCGTATCAAAACCAGATAGCAGCGGCTTATGTCTCAACGTACAGCGAATGGAAGGGCATCAGCGATACCGCCCGGGCTGACCTCGCCAACGTGATATCAGATGCTGTTGGCCGAGGCATCAACCCACGCGAGACGGCACAAATCATCAGTAAGCGCCTCGATGTCAGTATGTCGCAGGCCAAGAACATTGCTCAAACAGAGCAGGTTGGGGCGCTGCGTAAGGCTCAGTGGCAGGAAACTGACTGGGCGAGGGAAAGGTTAGGTTTGAATACCGCCATTCTCTGGCTATCTGCACTGAAGCCCACAACTCGGAGCTGGCACGCCACCCGCCACGGGCGCACCTACACCACTGAAGAGGTCGAAGCGTTCTATGCAGAGCGCGGCAACCGCTATCACTGCTACTGCGCGAACATCCCGGTAATTCTGAGTGATGACGGCAAAGTTGTTAATGGAGGGTTAGCAAATAAGTTGGCTAAGGAAAGAAAATCTTGGATGGCTAAGTAAATAGGAATAATCTCTAACCTCTTATAACTGGAGGTTTTATGATTGATCAGAATACAGTGGTTCACATAAGTAACGGTAAGCAACAATCAATAAATCTTGGAAGACTTTCTCTCTTCAAGTATGTGTCGGAAATCGGAAACGGTGAAATTGAGCTAGTACTCACCCGCAAAGGCGCTGAATTCGACAGAGAAGAAGTTAGTCTCTTAATAAGTCAGAGTAAGGAAGAGCTGAAATTTACTCTCATCAGCAACAAATCCGATTACTCTTATGATGCTACGCTTCAAGAAGTAACATTAAATTCAAACGAGTTTTTCGAAAGTCTTACACTCAAAGCTCTTTTAGTTTAAATCCACAAACTCTTAAAAGGTCGCTTGGGCGGCCTTTTTTATTGCCTGAAATCAATCAATGAGGACACAGCATGTCACGCATCTGCGTAAACGTGCTGTCGGTCATCAACTCCGCTTCAAACATCACCACTGAAACCATTAATGGCGCAGAGCACATCGTCGTGAAAAACGTCGTGCCTGTCCGTGACGGCATTGTGCTGAACGGCGGATTGTACCCGGCAGAAGAAAACACGAAGGGCTACAAGAGCCTTGAAGATAAACCCATGCCTTACGGTCATCCTATGGTCGACGGTCGCCACGTTAGCGCCAGTAACGTCAGGGCGGTGAATGAATATCACATTGGCGCATACACCCGGAACGTCAGAAAAGAAAACGGACAGGTACTGATTGATGCAGTCATTAATCGCCGATTTGCTGAAGGGTCTAAGAAAGGCCGGAAATTTCTGCAGCGCCTTGACGATATGGCGGCAGGTAAGTCTGTCGAGCCTATCGGAATCTCCACTGGCCTGCTGCTAAACCGCATTGAGGCAAATGGAGAGTCCAACGGCAAACGCTACACCTGGATCGCCACCAATCAGGTTTATGACCACGTTGCCATCCTCCTCGACGAGACGCCAGCCGGAACGCCGGATGAGGGGATTGGCATGTTCGTTAATGCTGAAGGTGACGAAGTTCAGGTAGAAACCGTGAATCTCTCGGATTGCGATACGCCAGACCCACAAGACCCCGCTTTTAAGCAGATGTTTAACAACTTCATGGCGTTTTTCAGCGCCAACAACAAGCCCGTCAAAGAGGAAGCAAACCCGATGAAAGAAATCATCACCAACGCGCTGAAAGCGAAAGGCAAAGAGGTTGAAGGCAAAACCGAAGCCGAGCTGATGGATGCGTATAACAAAATGGTCGCTGAAGACGCAAAGGCGAAAGCCGACGCTGAAGAAAAGGCGAAGAAAGAGAAAGAGGAAGCTGATAAAGCAGCTAAACAGCCAGCGGCCAACGCAGAAGAAATGCCAGCGTGGGCGAAGTTGCTCACAGAGCAGGTATCTGCGCTTAACAGCCAGTTCACTGCCAACTCAGACAAAGAGAAGGGCGAAAAGCGTGCTGCCGTTAAAGCTAAATTCGGCATGACCGATGTCGCAGTGAACGCGCTGGACGGCGATCCGCTTAATGAGCTCTTCGCTCAATGCCAGACCTCAACTGGCCTGAACGGTGCATTCCGTCAGGTCGCTATCAACCAATCAGTCAGCGAAATGCCGGAGTAAATAATGGCTAAAGATGGAAAGCACGTAATCCACGCGGGCGGCGTATTCCCTAATCCACTGCTTAACCGTGAAGGCGGAGCAGCCGCTGCAACCGCGCCGGGCACTGTTGGCTTCTTCAGCACTGCTGACAAGTTCACCGCATCTGTTGCTGGCGCTGAGTCCAGCATTCTGTACGTGGCGAACAAGGACTATCTGCGGTGCCTGAGCGTTGATGACAGCATTGCGGTAAATGAGTTGGTGGTTGGTATTCATCCTCTCCCTGGCATGTTCCTGAACGTTCGGGCAGCAGCTGGAACTTACGTCAAGGGCCAGCCGGTAGCAGTTGCAAATGGTCGCATCACCGCAGTCGCTGCAGATGCCACTGTATTCGCTTATGTCGAAGAAGATAAATCTGTCACTGCGGTGGCGGGCGATCTGATTCGCGTTGTGTTCAAGTAAGGAGCACTAAATGTTTGTATTCTCTAAAAAGTTGGGTGAGTCTTCCGGCAATCTTGAAGTTAACCAGTCGCAGTTCGCAGAACTTCAGGCTGCCCGCAGGGAGGGCGCTCAAGCTGCTGCTGACTTTATTGGTCGAGCACGCGGCATCCGTGAGGATAGTGCGCGTCTGGACGCTGTGAACGCAGTAGATGATATTCGCCGCCTGTATCGTGCATTCGATACCACCGTTCTGGCTCAGTTTGAACCAACCACACAATTCACTTTGCTTAACGACCTGATGCCGCTATCTCGATCAGTGCGCATTGAGCAATCACGTTACGACTACGCTCGAACCGGTGGTCGTGGCTGGGCGCACACTTCGATGTCAGGACAGATTGGTGCGGCGTTGGATGCGAAAGCTTACACCTTCGATGGCACGATGGTCCCTATCCATGACTCCGGCTTCAAGTTTGAGTGGCGTGACCCAATCTTCAACAGCCCGTCAGCGCTTCAGTCTCAGTCTGATGCGCAGCGTGGTTCGGTTGAAGATGTGCAGCGTCAGTACGTTGACTACATGTTCAACGGTTTCCGAGACAAGGCAGGTAACTTTGCCCAGTTTGATGGCCTGACGTGGAAAGGCCTTAAGGCTGACGAGCGCGTTGCACAGGTCGCACTGACCTTTAACTTCGCTACCAGTGCTGACCCGGTAGCGCTGCGCACCAATGCCATCGCACTGCGTGATGTGGTTCGCGTGACTAACAGTCAGTACGCACCTCAGACATGGTATGTATCAGCGGAAATCATGTCCAACCTGGAGCGTTACTTTGATGTGAATGCAACTCGCACAGTGATGGAAGAAATTCTGAAACTGTCTGGCATTGCAGGCATTAAAGAAGACTCTCACCTCTCAGGTAATGAAATCCTAATTGTTCCACTGACTGCCGGTGTTATTGCCCCGATTGTCGGCCAGGCAATCGGCACCGTTGCTGACCCACGTCAGTACTACAACAGCGATTATATCTGGCGTACCTGGGGCGCAATGGGCCTGATGGTCAAGCAGGACATCAACAACAAGTTCTCCGTTATCCACGCTTCCAGCTAAGGAAATCAAATGGCACTCGTAAAAGTATTAGTAGCAAACCTCTTTGCTGGTGCCAGCTTCCAAAAACTGGAGGCTGGTCAGGTCTATGACGTTGATGATGCGGTTGCTGAAAAGTGGATCGCAACTGGCAAAGCTGAGAAAACCAGTGAGAAGAAAGGCGAAAAGCTGACCTTCGAGGTGGCTACGCCGTCTGCGCCAGTGAGTACCGACACATCCGTACTGCAGTCGAAACTGGATGAAGCGCTGGAACAGCTTCAGGCACTCCAGGGGGCGGCAGGGGTGAAAGAAAAAGAGCACGCCGACGCACTGGAAGCCGAGAAAAAACGCGCTGATGATGCAGAAGCGGCTCTGGCAGCAGCACTGAAAAAGGATAAGTAACCATGGCAGTGCAGATAACAGCAGCGCAGGTTAAACAGCAGTTATCTGCGCTGGGTTACTCCGTCCCGGACTTCATGATTGATGCCTACCTGTGCAAGTTTGGCAGCATAAGCATGTGCCTGGAGGCGGCTGGCTACGATGAATGCGATCTGACGCTGATTCAGGTTTACGCCGTGACGCTCATGGCTATCACCGCATACAGCCAGCGCATTAAGTCACAGTCAGCGCCTTCAGGGGCGTCCCGGTCGTTCGATTACAGCGGAGATGTGAAGACTATGCGCAACACTCTCGCCGCGCTGGACAAGTCTGGATGCACATCAGATCTGCCGATTGATGTTGGCAGTAGTGTTGGTTTATTCGATGTCGTCGGGGGCTGCTGATGTGGATACCCGTATCAGCGCGCCTTCCGAAACCATTCGAATTGGTGTGGGTGAAAACCAGCACCGGCCGGCAGACAACAGCTCACGTTAATGCTGCTGGCGAATGGCGGTTTAAATGCCCGCGCATCGCCGCGGATAACCCTGAAGTCATAAGCTGGAAGGAGTAGCAATGTCATCCCTCGCAAACTGGTCCTACACCTTCGAGGCAACCATATGGCGCCGTATCCGCGATGCCGATGGCGGGTATCTCGACGGCGGCGGCAGTCCTCTTGGCTGGCATGCGCCGGAAGCAGTCATGTGTGACTACCAGGGCGGCCTGTCAGCGAAAGTCGGCGACATCGGCAAGGAGATTGTGGTCAAAAACACTATCTGGACCGAGTATGCGCTGGCGAACGAAGGCGATCGCATCTTTCTGGGCGCTTCCGTAGAAAATGTGCCGCCGGACAGTGCCGATGACATAAAGCAGATCACCCGATTCGCCGATACATTCGAACGGCTGGCGGATGATTACGCGCTAATAACAGGAGCCTGATATGGGGGCAAAGCTGCGAGGGGTGCAGAAGGCGAAGCAGAATCTGAACGCCATCATTAAAGACGTTCAGGGGCGCAAAGTGGTGCGGGCGATCCAGTCGGCCATGGTTATTGGCGCATCACAGGCAGCCATATACACGCCTATCGATACTTCCACGCTGATCAACTCCCAGTTCCGTGAAATCACTGTCAACGGCACTGTGGTTACCGGGAGAGTGGGGTATTCAACGAAATATGCTGTTTACGTTAACGATCCGGAAGTGCTTCAGAAATTCAGGCGGTCATCCGCGAGAAAAGAGTTTCTGAAGCTCGGGTTTGAGGATCAGAAGGCGCTCATTGATCGCGTCATTTTGCAGGAGTTAAAACTTTGACGCCTCCAATTTATCTGCGCCTCAAGGATCTGTTCGTCGATGCCGGGCTGACCGCGGGCCTGACGGTGCAGTGGCGCCAGTGGCGCGACACAAGCAAAAACGCAGCGTTCATAGTCTTCATGCCGAACGGCGGGTCGAACCAGAGTTATGACCTGGGCGGCGAGCATTACGTGCTGGTTTCAGTTATTGGCACTGTGGATAAGCCTGACGTGGCCGAGGGTGCTGTAAACCGCATCGTCGAGTACATCAACACTCAGGTCGGTGCCGATGACTGCGTCGGCGCGCTGCAGCTCATAGGTGGCTTCCCCCGCCCGATCCCCACAGAAGAAAATCGCCTCGTCTGGCAGCTGAACATCTCCTGCACATACGGGGAATAAACCCGAAAAATCCATCCCACAGGCTGCCAGCAGGCGGCCTTTTTTAATTTTGAGAGGTATACATGCAAGGCTGTGCTAATGACACTGGCAAGCTGATCGGCAAGGTGGCTGTGCTTCGCATGGCCATGGGCTGTGCTGACACTGTGCCCGCACTGAGCGAATGGAAGCGACTCGGCGCTATGACCACGAAGGGTATCGACTACTCCATGAACACCGTCAACTCCGAGGCGGACGATGCCAAAGGGCTGGTTGAGAACCTGGTCAACAGTATGGATTTCACTATTTCTGGCGAAGGTGAATTCCGTAAAAAAGACAAAGACTCGGAAATCGGTGCCATGCGTCTGTCGAAGTATATCTTCGACGAAATTCAGGCAGGTCGCCAGCCTGCCCTCTGGGTACGCTTCGACTTTGCTGGTGAGGATGTCGGTAGCTTCATCATGGGGTATTTCAACACCACTTCATGGTCTGGCGACTTCGGTACCTCTGATATTTCCACCTTCTCCGGTGAGTGGAAAGTCTACGATGCTGATACCGTCGTGTTTGAAGTTGCCGATCCGATTGCTGTTACTGGTGTAACGGTCACACCTGATACCGGGAGCATCAATGTCGGCGCTTCTCTTCAGCTGAATGCCTCGGTGGCGCCGCTCGATGCCACCAATAAGGGCGTTACCTGGCAGAGTTCAGCACCGGCCATCGCTACGGTGACCAGCGCCGGCCTGGTTACTGCCGTCAGTGATGGCACTGCAACTATTACCGCGACCACTGCTGACGGCGGAAAAACCGACACGGCAGCGATTACGGTCACCGAGCCTTAATCAGTACAAAGGGCAGTTGCGGCTGCCCTTGATACTGCTTACGGAGGTTTAATGACACCCATCAAAGAGATCGGCGAATTCGTCCTGGCAGATGGCGACAGGGAATATTTTTTCCGGCCGTCTTTTGCCGCAATGACGCGACTCGGCGATCCGGAAGAGATTGTTGCGCTTTACGTCGAACTGCACAGCGACAACATCAGTCAGGTTCTGAACGCGGCCGTGGATATGCATGCGCAGATCCCTGAGCACCAGCGGCGCGTTTACGCAGCATTCAATCACAGCGCTGATGTTCCCTTATGGGCGCTGAACCATATGCGCATTTACCTGCACCGCCTGATGATGGCAGCTGCAGAGGTGATACAGGCCTGCTGTGTAGACGACGTATCCCATCTGACAGGCTGGATGGAGGAAAGGAAAACCGGGCGTGCCGGGATGTGGGTGCCGGATGCTCCAATAGCCGTCGTCGGCCGGAAGATGATTTGGCGACCCGGCCGCATGCCTGTGGATCACATGATTGTCATCGCTCGAAACCTGCTCGCTCACGGCGTGATCGGTAAAGCCCGTGTCAGAAAATTGCAGCGCCATGAAGAGCAGGAGACCACAACAGCTTTCCACGCATTCGAATACATCAGTGCGGCGCGAAGTCATTTTGGTTTAAGCCGGCAGGAGGCCGAGCAGCTCACGATGACTGAGTTTGCGATGATGATGAACGATAAATATCCGAACCAGAAAGGCTTCACCCGCGAAGAGTATGACGCGGTGATGGATGACGACGATCGGCGATGGGCTGAGCTCATGGCTAAAGAACAGAAGCCCGCTTAAAGCGGGCATTTTTTTGCCCGGAGAAAACTGATGGCCGAGAAAGCGGGTGAGCTTTTTTACGATATTGAAATGGACGTTCGCGGCCTGCTGACCGCCCAGCAGCAGGTAAATACCCGCCTCGACTTGATGGAGCGCAAGTTTAACGACACCGGAAAAGCTGTCGAGTCTGTCGAAAACTCAATGGGCAGCCTGTCGCGCGTGGCTAAAGCTCTCACTGCGGCACTGTCAATTCAGCAGGTGGCGCAATATGCTGACGCCTGGACGACGCTGAACAACAAACTGGCGAACTCCATCCGGACGGGTGAGAGCCTCACCCAGGTGACGCAGCGCGTGTTTGACATCACGCAGTCAACCCGTTCCAGCCTCGATGCTACAGCGTCGCTCTACGCTCGTCTGGAGCGTGCTACTCGCGAGTACGGCACCAGTGCGGAAAAAGTGGCGAAACTCACCACGATCATCAATCAGGGGTTTGTTGTATCAGGCGCTACGGCGCAGGAAGCTGAAAACGCCATTATTCAGCTGTCGCAGGGACTGGCATCCGGTGCGCTGCGCGGCGAAGAATTCAACTCTGTGAACGAGCAGGGCAACCGGCTGATCGTAGCTCTGGCTGATTCGATGGGCGTTTCTATCGGGCAGATGCGTGCGATGGCCGCTCAGGGCAAGTTGACCACCGACGTCGTGGTCAATGGTCTGCTGGGCCAGGGTGATGTGATCGGCAAAGAGTTTGCCAACACGACCCAGACAATCGGCCAGGCGTTCCAGATTGCTGGCAACAACATCACTCAGTTCGTAGGTAGTTCGGCGACCGTTAAAGCTGGCGTGGCAATCTTCAATGACGCGGTGATCACGCTGAGCGAAAACCTCGACGTGGTCTCCACTGTCATCCTCTCAGTCACCGCCATTATGGGCTCCCGCTACGTCGGTGCGCTGGCAGCTGCAACTGCCGCGCAGATATCTAATGCGGCAGCCGCTTACCGTGTAGCAGCATCTCAGGGCGCAATGGGTGCTGCAGCAAATATTGCCCGCGGCGCCTTGGCGCTGATCGGTGGCCCGGCGGGTGTGGCCACTCTGGCAGCCTCCGCCATCTTCTACTTTTACCAGCGCGCGCAGCAGGCGAAGCAGGAAGCCAATGACCTGGCCGACAGCGTCAACGGTCTGGTTGCCAAATTCAAAGAGATGTCTGCGACCGAAGTCGGTGCATCCATTGCGCGCATGCGCGAAAGCCTGGTCAGCCTCAGTGATAGCGTTGATGACGCACAGAAAATATACGACAAGGCCACTTACCGGGTAAGTGACTTGCGTAAGGAGATCGACAATTGGGGCAAAGGCACCACGCGCGGGCGCCAGGCTGCCGACGCTTTGTCTTCAGCATTGGACGATCAGTATATTGCAGCTGACGCACTGGAAAAGGCACAGAAGCGGCTGAGTCAGACGCAAAGCGCCATCAATCTTGGTCAGGCTCAGCTTACTACTGGGCTGAAAACGGGTATCGACCTGCTCAGCCGGGAAAGTACGGCAGCCGGTGATGCCGCGGGCATGATGAACCACTTCGCGCAGTCCGTGAATCTGGCAGCTAACGCTAAGGAAAAGTTCAACGCATCAAGCCTGCAGATCCCCCGCAGCGAAAAAGCCGATGACTTCAATAAGGATCTGGAAGACGAAAATAAGCTGCTGGCGATCACTGATAAGCGCCTGAGAGCCGTCACCAAAGCGCGCATGGAGGCCACTGCTAAAGGTGGCAACCTGAATCAGGTCAACACAGCCGCTGAGCTGGCTGGTGAGCAGTACGACCTGCAGGCTGCCGAAGCTGCGCGCAATTCGACGGCCAAGGAATCTGCGAAAGTCGAGAGCCAGGCGGAGCAGGCAGAAAAGCGCCGGCAGAAATCGCTGCAGGACCTCACCGACCAGATGGCAGTGGCCGAGTTGCAGTACAAAGGACTCAACCGGGAAGCTGCGCAGCTGGCTGCAATTCAGGACTTAGGATCCGGCGCGTCATCAACGCAGATGCAGCAGGCGTCCCAGCAGGCTGGGCTGATGTTTGATATCCAGCAAAAGGCAGCTGATAAAAAGGCTGCGCTCGAGCAGGATGCATTTGCCACCGCCGAACGCCAGCGCACTCAGGACCTGGCTCAGGTTCAGCGCCAACTCGCTGCCGGGGATATTAGCTTTGAGCAAAGCCAGAAACGCCGCGCCGAGATCGCCGCGACATATTCCCAGCAGATTGCTCAGGCGAATGCGTCGAATGCTGTCACACCGCAGCAGGCTGCAGCCGGAACTGTCGACCCGGTGCAGGCTCTGGCTAATGAAAATGCTCGGAAACTGGCGCTGATCCAGCAGTTTGAGCAGCAGAAAACCATCACCGAGCAGCAGGGGCTGGCGCTGCGCAACGCGGCCAATACCGAGTTCGAAGAGAAGCGGATCGCCGCGCAGTGGGAAATCTGGCGTCAGCAAAGTGCGGGCAATGAAGCTGCTGCTGCTGCATTCGATTCATTCGCAGGAAATGCTTCAAACGCGCTGACCGGGATACTTACCGGCAGTATGTCAGCGCAAGACGCCATGCGTTCGCTTGGCTCGACCGTGCTTAACAGCCTGGTTAACTCATTCGTCCAGATGGGTGTGGAGTGGGTAAAGTCTGCCGTAATGGGTGCTGCTGCTCAAACGACAGCTGTTGCCACAACAACAGCGGCTTCGGTTGCCGGAACGGCTACCACAACTGCAGCGAGTACAGCTGCGGCAGCTACAACGACGGCTGCGTGGACTCCCGCCGCGATAGTTGCCTCGATAGCATCATTTGGTACTGCAGCAGCTATTGGCCTGGGGGCAGTTCTTGGGGTGCTGGCAACCGGGATCGCTGGAAAAAGGAAAAACGGTGGGCCTGTCAGTGCTGGCTCAATGTACCAGGTCGGTGAGGGAAATAAGCCGGAGATGTACCGCGCCAGTAACGGCAGCAGCTATATGATCCCGGGCGATAACGGCAAGGTGATCAGCAACAAAAATCTGCAGGGAGGTGAGGGGGGCGGGCTTAACGTGGTGGTTAATTTTAACGATTACACCACTGGCGACCACAACTACGACTATCAGACCTCCCAGAACGGCAACACGCTGACCATTGAGGCCTTTGTTACTGACATTTCCAACGGTGGCCAAATGAGTCAGGCCATATCTAATTTCCACAACGCACCACGAAAAGCGCGAGGCGGCTAATGGCAATATCCTATCCTGACTGGCTGCCGCTGGCACAGAAGAGCGGGAAATCACCCGCTACTGATACAGGGTTCAGAACTGAAAC
The DNA here is from genome assembly GCA_951812925.1 of Calliopum simillimum. Classification (NCBI taxonomy): domain Eukaryota; kingdom Metazoa; phylum Arthropoda; class Insecta; order Diptera; family Lauxaniidae; genus Calliopum; species Calliopum simillimum. The sequence goes on along the minus strand of CATOTO010000044.1, from coordinate 6,708 downwards.
GCCCCAGGTTGGGGCACCAATTTTCCAGAAACTTACTGACGACCTGAAGACTACTTTCAGCCTGACGTGGATTTTTACCCGTGACCAGCACCGGGCGTTTATGCAGTGGCTGCGCAGCCCAAACTACCTCGATAACGGAAACCAGTGGTTCACGATGCGTTTGGGGACCGGATCGGGAGATACAGGGTTAGAGGTGCAGGAACTTCATTTTACTGCATACCCAACATGGAGCCAGTCCGGCAGCATCTACACATGGACGGGCAGCGTTATCTGCAGGCAGCTGAACAATTCGGACGATGACTACGACGATATTATTGTCGAACTGCCGCCGCCATGGGCCAGCTGGCTCGATATCATCGTGACCGGCTACCCGGACAATCGCGACCCCGAATCACTACCGAGATTACCCTGATGCCGACATTACGCGAGATACGAGCGCAGCGGCCCAATCGCATTCAGTACGAAACAATCACGTTTTACCCACTCCACATTCGGCTATGTCCGCATCGTTAATAATCAGGTATTTCCGAAAAATATCGCGGGCAGTGAATACCTTCCGTGCCGTTTTGAACTGACAGAGAGCCAGCAAAGCAGCACCCCGGTAATCGACAGCACACTTAAATTCAGCCGCCTCGCGCAGGATTTCAAGCAAAAGCTGAAGGCCTGGAAGAGCTATGCGCGCATTGAGCCAATCACCGCGACATATGCCCTTTATGACGCGGATATGAGCACGCTGCTCAAGAGATGGCGGCTGTATGTGAGTGACTGCAACATGGACGGAACTGACGTAAATGTGTCGCTATCGATGACAAATCCTTTAAACAAAAATGTGGGGAGGCTGTATGACCCAGCAGACTGGCCTGGCCTGCAAATCGGCTAGTGAATTCGCGGCACGCATGATCGGGGTGCCTTGGCGCAACCGCGCCTGCACTTTCGAAGCCTGCGACTGCTGGGGCCTGGTCGTGCTGTTTTATCGCCATGTGGACGGCCGTGAAATCCACCATTCGGCGGGATATGAGGCCGAATGCGATTTCATCACCTGTTTCGCCGATGAGGTTATCCACTGGCGCGGCGTGGCGGGGCCGGTAGAGGGAGGGATATTCCTTGCTTATGAGGGAGAACGCCCGGCGCACATCGGCGTGATTGTTGATGGCCGGGCACTTCACAGCCGCGGAGAGAATGGCGCCGTTCGCAGCGATCGCTTGGCGGCGGTTGAGCGGATGTTTACAAGAGTGGAGTACAAGGCCTATGCCGCTGATTGAGTTACAGAGAGTGCCAGGCACGCCGCGCGAGAGATTTAGCGTTTCCTCCGGCATGCTGCTTTCCGACTGGCTTCTGAATGCTAACACGCACAGCGATGTCGTCGTCGTTTTGAATGGGCGGGAGTTGGGACCTGATGATGAAGTGGGATTTGCGCTGCTTGATGGTGACAGTGTGCAGGTATTCGACCAGCCGAAAGGCGTGATCGGCGATGTGCTGAGCCCGATTTTCAAAGTCGTGAGCAAGGTTTTCAGCTTCCTGATGCCCAAGCAGTCTTTTTCTGTCGCTGACAGCAATAGCAAGGAATCGCCGAATAATAAGCTGACCGGGCAGACGAATGTGGCGCGAACCTATCAGGCCCGGCCGGACGTTTACGGTCAGGTGCGGGCTTACCCGGACCTCATTCAGCAGTCTATGTTCGAGTTCATCGATAACGTCAAATACGTGACGGAGTGGATGAATTTCGGCCTAGGTAAATACACCGTCGAGAGCGTGCGCTACTCGGAATCAACGCTGGGTTCTCTGGCGGGCGCTTCGTATCAGGTATTCGGCCCGGGTGAGGTCATTCCGGTGATTTATGAGGGGTTTGAATTCGATGACGTGGATGGGCAGGAGATACCCGACCGAATGAAAGTGGCGACTTTCCGGCATACTCCGCGACAGCCAGCACTGTAGTTTCGGGCCAGTTCTCCGGTGGCCAGGTCTCAATGAAAATCGTCCTGCAGTCGCAGTTCGACTACTTTTTCAATCTGAGCAAGCCCCATGCAGTGACGTTTGTTATCAACGTGTCTTACAACACCGCAAGCGGTCCGGTGACGCGTGACATCACGCTGAATGCCGACCTGTTCAATGCCACAATCACCGATAATGGCGCCACCATTAACCCTGTGCGCTATTACAATTTCTTCTTCAACAACCTCAGCGGCAGCGATGCGCAAACCACGCCGTCGAATGCAACGATTAACACCACAAAATTCGTGCTTAATGACAACCAGCCCCTGGTTGTCGGGCCGTTCTTTGCTCCGGTAGAAGGCGGCCAGCTGTGGGTTCATTTTCAGGCGCAGCTCGGCGACGGTGACTATGCGAATTACTCAGGAACCATCTGGAAAGTTGACGCTGATAACAACCCGGTAGCGGGTACCACGCAGAATTTCTCCGGCGGACTTAGCAACAACAGTGGCGGATCGGACACCATTTACCGCACTGTGAAAGTCACGCCAGCAGCTGGGTATGGGCGCTATGCAGTGCAGGTCTATCGGACCAACAACAGCAACGACACTAGCGTGCTGCAGCTGAGCGAGGTTCATATTGTCAGGGTGAGAAATAATGAGGTGCATCATGATGATACGCTTGTGCGGGTGACGGTCAGGGCCACTGAGCAGGCCACGGGCGTGCGAGACCGCAAATACAACGCTCTCATTACCCGGCATACGATCAGCTACAACATGACCACGCGCACGGTTGATTACACGCTGCGGCCGTCCCGGTCATTTGCCGATGCTCTGGCCCACCAGTGGCTGGTCATCGGTGGAGAGGATGAAAGCTCAATTGACCTTTACGGGCTATACCAGATAGCTGGCTCGCTACCAGACCCGCGCCTCGGATACTTCGATTACACGTTCGACGACGAGGATATCTCGCTCGGTAACCGGGCAGAGACGACGTGTAACGTAGCGCGTGTGGTTGCGTTCTGGGAAGATGCCGTGCTCTCGTTCGTTCGCGATCAGCGCGTGCAGTACCCGGCGACCACCTTTAACCGCTCTAATATGGTGGCTGACGAGTACAAATTGTCCTATTCGATGACAATGCCAGGTGGTTATGACGGCGTGGAAATTGAGTATGTCAGCCCATCGACCAACAAAAAAACCTATATCCGGTACCGGATAGCTTCAACCGGCATTGTGAAGGAGGCTGCAAAGAACCCGCTTAAAATCTCGCTGAACGGCTCACGGAATGAGTACCAGGCGAATGACCGGGCGCTGGTTGAAGTCAATAAACTGGTGCACTCGCGCGGCAAGATGAGCTGCAAAACGCTTGCAGACGGCCAGTACGTGTCTGTCGGTGACATGGTGCAGGTGCCGGACACTTACGACACCAATCAGCAGTCTGGCTATGTTGTTCGCCGGGCAGGGAATGACTTTGATACGAGCGAGGCGATCACGTTTAGCGGGCAGATGTTCGTGACCGTCACAGACAGCCTTGGGCGAACGTCAGAGCGTTATCCGGCGGCAATGAGGCCAGATACACGATTCGGTTTCACTGCGGCGCTGCCAAATATCAGCCTCAATATTTACGACGGGTACAGCGTGCAATCACCGTCCCGTTACGTTATTGCCACGCAGCAGGAGATGGATGCAACGCTCTGGAAAGTTGACGATAAGAAGCCCAACGCTGACGGAACGACGTCGTTCACGCTGTCGGAGTACAGCGACCTGATTTACCCTTAAAAATATCATCCACCAGTAAGCCAGCGTTGAGCTGGCTTTTTTTATGGAAAAATTATGGCTACCACACCAACGCAAGAACCCGTATCGTCCGAATCACCTCGCGACCTGAAATTTAACGCGGGGAAAATTGACGAGTTTGTAACCTCGCTGGCGCATAAATACGCTGACAGATTTGGCGGTGAGCATTACACAATTGAGGGCCTGCGCCAGTTGGCTCAGCAGGCAATTGCTGATTTTGGATGGGTCCCTTTTGGAACATTTCAGGAAGGAGCAACGCTTACCCTGCCAAATCATATTTTAAAAGATGAGGCAGATGGTGAGTATTATCGCTGGGATGGAAATTTCCCGAAAGTTGTTCCCACTGGATCTACGCCTGAAAGCGCTGGAGGTGTTGGGATTGGAGCATGGGTAAGCGTTGGTGATGCAGTCTTAAGAAATAATCTAGCTTATGGAGACGTATCTCAGAATGCATCACCAAGAGAGAACAGCAAAGCCATCGAGGATAATGTTAAAGGTGTGTTGGCAAATCCTATTATAAGGTTTGCAACATTCAATATATGGACTGGCGGTAGTGTTGCAAATTATTATGGTGGAAATTTCAACTCAAAAGAAAGACTGAAGGATTTGAAAGAGGCCATCCTAAAATCACAGGCTGCCTATATAGGAATGCAGGAATGTTATGTTTTATACGAAAATCCGCCAGAGCATTTTCTAATCTACCCTCACAAGGTTTCATATTTTGGTAAAACTAATAATCTCAGTTTAGGTCGTTGGTACGGCAATATATTCACAACGGCATTTGAAACTTCGGGGAAGTCAAGCGTGGTGTATTCTTCAGGTCCAGGCTCTGTAGATACGGAGTATAGGGGATATACAAAAAGCATAATGAACATCAATGGGGTGAGCATTTCCGTATATAACACTCACTTAAGCACAGAGGATTCGAGGATTGTAGCTATGCTGACGGAGTTAAAATCAACTGTAAGCTCAGACCCCTCAAGCAAAATAGTTATAATGGGTGATTTAAACACTCAAGATTTGTCCCTGTTCAAACCTTTTGAAGACATCGGATTTACTGTTGTTAATAAAAATGATATCAATACATCAGTAAATGGTGTCTGGTACATTGATAATATTTTACATAAGGGTTTTTCTTCTCAGGTATCTAGGGGGGCACAGGATAATAAAGTTGGCCTGTCTGACCATAAACTTCTCTATGTAGATTTGGAGCTGTAAATGAAAGCTGTAAAAATTAATGCAGATATCAGGACATTGGATGGCGAACCGTTAGACACAGTTCTTGATGAAATACGGTGCCAGGTTGACCAACTGTATAGGAAATCTGAGTTTTCTATATATAACGATCCGTCACACCTTGACCTTGTAGCCAGTACGATGACTATAATGGATGCTATCAATTCATTACCTAGAAACTCAGTGTTGATGTTCGATGCAATCCAAGCTTCATATCCTGCATTCAGTGTGCCGCTAAATTCATCGGGAAGTAGGATGAGCGGCTTTGTATCAATTCATAAAGGTTATGATATAAGCAAAGCATATGTTAGATGGCAAAACGAGTTATATGTTGCGTATCTAAACTATAACTCAAATGTTGTGCCTGCGTTAGGGCAGTGGATTTTTGCGCGAGATTACTTTCCAGTGCAATTAGCCCCCGGAAGCTTCTCTAATAAATTATCAAATGTTGTTGCTAAGGGTGAGTACTATTGCACTGGCGCAAATGCTTCAATATTTACTGACTCACCAACAGGCTTTCCATTTTTCCTAAGCGTTAAGTTTAATGGGGGTGATATATTGCAGGAGATTGTTTCAAATAACCTTCTTAACAAAAGATATGTAAGGCAAGTATCTTCTGGAACTGCAAGAGACTGGGTTCGGACCCCTCAAGTCTACCTTAACCAGGCAGACTCGTCTTTAGATGTTGGTGACATATCAGTTAGAGGTGGCATTGCTTACATATGCAAGACTAAGGGAACATCAGTTGCTATGTAGCCTTAAAGCAAACATATGCTTAGTTATTTCTTTTGTCATCACCTTAAAAGTGAAGGAGATGGAAAAGACTAGCATAAAGAACAGCAAAGCATTTATGAAGTAATTATCTGAGTATTTAATATATCTTAACACGCCCTCGAAAAGATATGCTTCGTAGGAATATGCGCCAAGGAAGGCGGTTGTGGTGGTAGTGATCTTAGTTATCTCAAAAAAAGAAATTAATGCTAAGCCAAAAAGAACAGATGAAATTATGAACTTGATAAAGCTTGGGTGGGTCTTTAGTGATATAAAGAGTATTATAAAAGATGAGATGGCTATCGCATGATAAACCTTAGCCGATCGCTGAGAATTTAAATTAACTAGGCCAATCATGACGCCAATCGGAAAGCTGAAAGCATGGAAGCTAAACAATGTTTTAATAGTATTATATTTATCCGGGAGTGAATTATTGTGAATAAAAAAACAAGCAATAAATATTATTGACGCTCCAAATGCAGGGTGCATAGAAAGCCTTGAGCAAAATAAAAATGAAAGGTAAAAGATTAAATAAAGAAGCGCGATGAAGTAGATATACCACATGGTGCCATCAATTGGCAATGATGGCGCTAAAAATGTAATTGTTTTTATTACATCTAAAAAACTCTCAGGATAAAACCCTTTGACAGCAGCAAGTATTATTGAAGATAGAGCGAAAGGGATATATACAGCGGAAGCCCTTTTTACGAAGAATTCATCAAGTCCGTTTTTTAAATATGATTTAGTTAGGCCATATCCAGATATTAAAAGAAAAAAAGAAACACTTGCTGTAGCAAAAAATGAGTAAAATCCATCAATGGGTATTTTTTTCATCTGTACCAAATGGAAAAACATAACGCAAAAAATCGCTACGCCTTTGGCATTATCAGTGGCATTTCTTGAAAACATTAGGAGCTCCAGCTCATACTTGTATGGTTGAATGTTACTTTATAAAATAACGAAAATCAGCAACGGG
>CATOTO010000043.1:0-15812 GCA_951812925.1 Calliopum simillimum | reverse complement strand
GTGATTTATGAAACCCAAATTAACATAAATGAAATCAAAACATTTTGAAGGATTCTTTTTTTTGTTGTGCACTTCGTCCTTTTATTTATTTATTATTTGTAGCGCATCCGAGAGAATGTACATACGACATTATGCAAATTGAAATTATTTTAACATTGAAGAAGAAAGAAAAAACAACGTAAAAGGATGAAAATGTCCTACATGCTACTTAAGCAACGCAATCCCTTTTGTATGATGAGGACATTAAGGATACATCGCGTGTGTAAATTACGTTTATGCAAATATTTGTACAAAAACAAAAGTCAACGCTCTTTTTTTTTCCTTTTCTGCATTGCAACAACGATTGTTGACTGTTTTTGTCACTAGAAAATTGTTATTTAACAAATAAAATAAGTACATACAACAACAACAGCAGCAACAACAAACTGATTTTTGGTCCTTTGAATTGCAGTGGAAAATCGCACGCGCCAGCAAAATGAGCAACCACAGCGCAAGGACATGTTTAGAGAATGCGAGAGAAACCCTTATGACCTGGGCGTGGATGGGTGGATTATGGGTTAAGCCATTTATACCCTCTGTTTTTGCATCCCCTACAACAGCAACAACAACAACAACAATTACTGTTACACAAATAACAATGACAGCTAAAAATATTCATTTAATGCAATTCAAAATTTAAAAAAAATAAAAAAACAGATTAATCAGCTTAGCACCGTAGAAAACACTTCATTGAAAAAGGGTTTATTTTTTTAAGTACTCACTACAACAACAATGGAATTTTCTTCTATTTTTTAGCCGCATTTAAAAATTAATGTCATCATTAAGCTCAAAATTGAACGAAGAAAAAGTTATCCTTTTATAATAAAACTAGCATTTCCCGATGTACGTTGCTACACCTTCTCTTGTTAAATTAAACCAAAGAATTTAAATTGCCCCGACGCCATTTATGTACATACGTACCAAATCTCATCTATGTGCGATAACTAGTTTCAGAGATATAACACCGCCGATTTTTTCCTTGAACATTATTTGATACTCTTAATACATGAACCGAATGTCATACATGTTCGTTAAATATTCTCAGAGATATCGAACCTTAACCGCCAAAAAGACTCAACCGTAATGGTACTATTTACAATTATGAAATTTGAAGGGAAAATGCGTAAGGTTGCAATTTATCTATTTCTATCAAAACACGAAAATCTGAAATCGTGTCGGTTGGGTCTTTTTGGCGGTAAGGGCTCGATATGATAAATTTAGTTATTTAGAAACACGAAAAAAATTTAAAAAAAATTTTAAATTTTTGGTTGTCATCCAAGTGAGGCCCTTGGGCGAAAAAAATTGTTTTTTACTACAAAGTCGTAAAAAATCATGAAACACGTAGAAAACACGAAAAATTCTTTCTTTTTCACTGACGTCCAAGGGGGATCCTTGGGTGAAAAAAAAATAAAAATGAAAAAAGGAAACACGCGCCGTACCCGAAAACCTATATAAGTATGTACATATAAATTTTCACGGCGATCAGTCCAGCCGTTTGGAAGTCTATAAGGAACATATAGACATACAAACATTCATTTTCATTTTTATATACACATACTATATATATTCAAATCGTGCTCTGTAGGACCGATGAAATCAATTGTTTCACAGTCCAATCTTTGGTCTAGTTTTTACGTAAGTAGTCCATAATAGACTGCACCTAAAACTAGAATAAGTTCATTTAAATTATCAATTGTATCATAAATGGTCCAAATGTAATGAAAAGTCGTCCAATTGTATCAAAAATAATCCAAATGTAATGCATAATCCGTCATTAGTACCAAAAGTGGTCCAATTGTGTATCGATTATACTCATAACATTACTGACTACGTACTGTTTGGCAGTTCGTCGATTGTGAAGAAGAGCAAACGATAGTGTATCGGTCTAGTGACTTGCGCTGCTTGAAGAGGCCTGGGTTCAAATCCTCCACCCGGTGATTTTTAGTTCCAATTTTTAAATTTTTATTAATTAGTACACAATATGTCTAAAGAGTCTTCGGAGCAGAAAATGAAATATATTGCCCAACATAGCCGAGGTAAAAATTAATAAAAAATTAATAAAAAAATGTTCATCCACACTGAGATTCGAACCCGGAACACATTTAGCACATTTGGCTATGAAACTTTTTGAAAGTTTTGTGTCAAATTTGAATTTCAAATTAAATTTGTTGAAATTTATAAATAAAATAAAGAAAATTGGACTGCTGTGGGAAAAATTATTTCAGCTAGAGTTGGCAGTAGGAAATAACGCCCAATGAATAACGCCCCCTCCCCAAAAAAAAAAAACGAAGTAACGCCCAATTATTGAGTACTGGGTATTGAAGTATCGCTCAAAAAATATGAAATAACGTCCATAAACAAAATCGAAATAACGGATAAATTATTTTCATACAAATTTGGACGATTGTTATTTTGGAAATAACGCCCTAAATTTAAACTTTATTTCGTTAAAAATTTGGGCGTTATCTCATCTTAGAAATATGAAAAAACTGCCCCCTATCTAACAGATAGCTTTGAGAGTATCTAGGAAACAAAAAAAAAAAAATGTTTTTGGACCACTCTAAAAACAGCCAAACTTCGGCAGGTAATTTCCGGTGTTTAAAAATTGTGTTATTTATCCCTTTCAGACCCCCAGTATACGATCGTGTTATCTAACTTAAACGCGTCATAAAAACTTCAAATTTTTAATTTTCGCCTAAAAACCTAAAAGCAGTGATTGTAGCAAGTCTTTTTCTTGCAATGTGCAAAGAAAACAAAACAAATATTGACAGTTTTGATCGTGAAACATGTTAGTTTTGTGAAGAGCTTCATAGTGCGCGTTACAATGTCGTTTGGTATGTACGAAAAAAAAATTTTCTTTATAGTTTTTTTGTGCGTTTTCAAATTTACAGTTTTGAATGTTTTTTGTTCCATTATTTCATATATTAACCGTTACAATGTGTGCTTTGCTTCTAGTTAAATTTTTCAAATTAAATTAAGATAACACAATCGTGTTACTTAGGTTTAACGTCACATTTTAATTTCAACACCCGTTTGTGTTATCTGTTTTAAAGGCCGAAAAAACTACAATTTGGAAGACCCTGCTGATCTCCAAGAAGTTCTAGATATTCTTGAAGATTCAGATATCGATTTTGGTGATGATGACGATGATAATGACGACACTTGGTTACCCAAAAGTTTTGCTTTGGTGGAATCAGATGATGGCACGTTTAATCTTTTTTGTTTTGACTTAATATAATTTTAACTAAAAACTTATCGCAACAGAACTAAGTGATTCATCAAGTTTAATTGATCCAGTGCCGAATCTCGTTTCAACATTGAACCCAACAACATCATCAACATGTTTAATTCTACCAAAATCAGTTGTCCCTGAATCAACACCTATTCAGTCTAAAAACAGAAATGAAATTTGGAAGGATCAAAACTTTCAAAATATTGAACTGCCAATTGTTTATGGTTGCGACAATATTGTTAAGATTGGTACACCCATGGAATATTTTTCTAAATATTTTCCGGAAAATCATTTTAATGAAGCAGTTCATTATACTAGAATGTATTCTTTGTCAACATACGGGCAAGAAATTAATTTATTGCCCCATGATATAAAAAAATTCTATGGATGCTGTATTATAATGGCTTGCTTGGGTTATCCAAGAGTACGGATGTATTGGGCTGAAGGATTCAGAAATGAAACTATATCGAATTGCATGTCATGGGACAAATTTATGAGACTTCGTACGTTGATTCATTTTGTTGATACAAGCAAACCAAGCGCAACAAATAAATTGTGGAGGGTCCAACCCGTTTTAGACATGGTTCGGAGTCGCTGCAACCAACTTGCAACTGAGATTACTAGTTACTCTATTGATGAGCAGATGATCCCGTTTACTGGCAGGAGCCCTGCACGGCATGTCATTAGGACAAAACCTCGACCGGTTGGATTAAAAAATCTTGTCTGCACCACTTCAAATGGAATGGTAGTAGATTTTGAAATTTTTCAAGGAGCTGGAACATTCATAGATTGCGGGCTCGGACATGGGCCATCAATCAGTATTCGATTGACCAAGTTTTTACCGCAACAAAGTCATCTGTACTTTGACAGATTCTTCACCACTGTTCCACTCTTGGAAAAGTTGTTAGAAATGGGTTTTATAGCCACTGGTACAATAATGGCCAACCGTTTAGGGAAAAGACTTCATTTTCCTAAGGACAAAGAAATGAGCCGTGGTGATATGCACCAATTTGTAAACAACGGGGTCGTAGCTGTAAAATGGTGCGACACAAAATGTGTCACTGTTGTTCCTTCTAAATGCGGCAAGGAACCAATTGGAACGGTGAATCGCTGGGTCAAAAGTTTGAAAAAACATGTACCAGTGCCAATACCAGCTGTGTTTCAAGACTACAATGCTTATATGGGCGGTGTTGATATCGCCGACCAAATGATGGAGTACTATCGCACCAAAATTAAAACAAAGAAATGGCCAGTGAAAGTATTTTTTCACTTCCATGACCTAAGTATCTACAATGCATGGATGGAATATAAAAGAGATGCCTCAAAAGCTGGCATACCTAAAACGGAAATTAAAGATTTCTTGAAATTTAAACTTGAAATTGGTCAAGTTTTGTGCAGCTATAAAGGCTCAATTCCACAACAACCAACGCATGTTGAAGTGGAGGAGAGTAATTATGGATCCAAATACCGCCCACATGATGCTCCAGACGATATACGTTTTGACAGGTATACATATTTAAATCGTACTTTTCATTTAGTATCCTTATCAACATTAAAATTTTTATCCTGCAGATACGATCATTGGCCGGAATTTGTGGATACTAACCCTAGAAAGTGCAGAAACAAAAATTGTACCAGCAAGACAAGAGCCCGATGCGAAAAGTGCAAAGTAAACATTTGCATCATAAAAGTTAAGGACTGTTTCAAGGCATATCACACACAATAAAAACTCAAAGTTTTTTCGTTATTTTTCATATTGAAAAGATGTAAATCTTAATTATTATTACTTTTTTATTAAAAGCAAAGAAAGTGCTTGTATTTTTTTTTAATTTTGTGTTATTTTACATAAAAGACTAATTAATTTAAGAATAAAATATTAATTAATGAATAAAAGATTTAATTTCAAAACCAGTAAAAAAAAATTGTTTTCTTACACGCAAAGACCTAAGTTATACAAACGTGTTAGGTCCTTTTCTCAGGATTCTTTTAACAAATATTTTTTTAAATATTTTTCCCGTAAATCTGAGACCAAAATAAGCAAGTGTTGAAAAATTCATGCAAATCGGCAAAAAAAAAATGTTCAGGTCTGAAAGGGTTAAGGGCTTAATTAGGCCTACTTTTGTTCCTCATGGACTTTGGTGTAAATATATTCTCAAAGACTTAAATTTTATTAGGAAAAAATTGCATTTAGGATGATACGAATCAGAGAAACTGCAGAATATGATTTCAGAGGTCTAAAGACTATAAAGAAAATATGTAGGCCTAATTAAGCGCTTTACAACGATATATAATTTTTGAACATCGGATATCACCTACCGATCATATGGAAAAAATACCATTCAGGGTGTTTTTTTTTGGAATGGTCTAAAAAAAATGTTTTTGTTCCCTAGGAGGTCTCAAATAGGGGGCAGTTTTCTCATTTTTTATTTTTTTTTGTATGAAGACCGACACGGCCTTAGTGCACACTCAGATTTCTGTACGACAGTTCTAATTTGTGTTGGCCTAAAGTTATGAATTATAAGCTCGAATTTGTATTCGACCTTGTCAAACATTGGACTTGGTCTTAATAAAAAATACAAATATATTTAAGCCGCAATTTTCAGAGTTTATAAAAAGACACGATTTCATAGGTCAACATTTACGTTACAAAAACTACACTACATTTAAAGTTTTACTTTCAAGTCCACCAGCACCACTAAAATTGTTCCTCACTCTCCTCATCTACAATAACATTTTCTTCTTCTTCCGAGTTAGTATCATTGCTGGATGTCAATGTTATTTCTATTTCGATCACAGAATTATTGTGATGGCCATCACCGCCAGCTTCTACATCTTCGGGTTGCTCTGGCAATTCCAATACGCGTGATCTGTTGTTATTGAGCGTATTGTCAGATGTATTGTTGTGTTCCTCCAGTTCATCTGGTTCATCAGAAATGTGTTCTTGTTCTTCAACTTCTTGTACTTCCTCATCGTACACATCATCAACATTATTGTCATCGTTATCAGTAAGATCGATGAGATTGTTGCGTTGAGCTGAGCACGTACCACTGCTCTGTGGTAAATCATAGTCTGATGCAATGGGTTGCTCAATTTTTGTACTTGTATTGGCATTAACATCTTCATTGCTATCGCTGGATTCTTCTTGCAACAGGCGCCTCAACTCACTGGGTATTGAAGGTTGCGAATAAGGTTCATATTGGGTGTGTACTGAACTATAAGTTGGACTGGCATCAACACCACGATCTTCTGTGGTAGCTGTTATTATTTCGGGGCGAGAGGTAAAATGGCGTCTGCTATGAGCGGAACGTGTTCTCCGCTTACGCACATTGGCTTCGCTGTTAATGCGATTATTCCAAATGGATTGTTGTCGGCTGTTTTGGGTTGAAAGTCTTGAAAGCAGCGGCGCAAATTGTGATCTACTGTTTTGATACACGTACGGATGGTAGCGCATTCTATTGCGTACCAACTCCACTAAATTGACGTATTTCGATCGATTCCTCTTCAACTTCGATCGATTCCTCTTCAACTTCTGTCTTTTCATGTTGTTCCGTTAATGGTCGGACAGCTTTAGTTTCGCTTAGTAGCTGTATAGAAACTTACTCAGGATTTTGTATATAGTTGAGGGGTTTTTGGAAGAAAATATAAAGAAAATTTGAAATTTCTTACGTCGATGCCAAAAAATTAAAATTTCAGATGGGAAAATAAACTAGACAGCAAAAAAATCAATCAAACGTTGACAAGTTGGGCGAAGTAGATTTTTCTGGTTGACGATTTTATGCTCAATTAAAATTGAGAACACAAGGCCATAAGGATATGGACATAATACATGCATGTTCCGAAGTGAATCGGATTTCAGAATAGATCGAAAATCAAAAGAGCTTCTGCTGGTAAAATCCGCTTCCGGCTATCGAACAGAAATATACATATCGCTTTTTTGAGATGGCTTGAAATGGCTGAAAGAAACAACGAGTTTTTGATCCATTACCTAATGGAGTATAAATCGAACCAATTTTCATGTTCCTGATGATCATGATTTAAGTAAATATACCCTTAGTTTGATTAAAATAACGTATGTTGCTAATATAAGACACAATTTGGTTTCAAGAAAATTTAATTTATAAATAATGAGTTGTATTCCTTAGATACTACCAAACACTAAATGACTTAAGACTCTAATTGAATGTATAACCAAAACTTAATAATACATTGTCTTCTTTTCAATAAGGACTATAAATTACTCGTACTATGGTGATTAGCTTAAAAAAATATGTGAAATGACTTTAAATTCTACATAAAACTATGAATTATAACAAAACTTAATTGATTGTACATTGAGATTCCGAATCATAATTTTGTATAAAAGTTTTGATGACGAGATCCGTCAGTTGGAATGATATAAGAGAACTACTGTAGATATATGTAATCATCCTTATTTTGCCTGACTAGACTAGAACAACGCATGAGTGTAAATTAAGGCTTCTCTATGGTAGTAGTGATGAAATAAACGGTGCGACTTCTTTGGAGTGGGCGAATCGATTTCCCATTTAGCTCTCACTCAGCACGTGCTACAATATCGTAAAAACTTTTTTTTTCAGTGTAGGTATTCGTGAAAAACGTAGCTTTTGTGTTTTGCGGGGTATTTGCTAGTTTTTTTTTTTTTTTTTTTTTTTCGTGAGTCTGATTTCGTTCAAGAGCGTCTAGCGTTATTAAAAAACTCCCGTTGCGAGCGGCATTTGAAGCGGTAGCGTGTGTACTGCGTCCAATTGATACAAATTCGTTGATGCGTCCATTTGTATGTTCCATGCGCCGTTATCACCGCCAGTGTTGCTGTAATAAAAATCAGGACTTGCGCTACCAGAAATCAGTTGATACTGCTCTTGTTGTTGTTGTTGTTGTTGTTGTTGCTGTAGGCCAGTATCATATGTGCCCAGTGTTGCTGTTGAATTTTGATAGCCATCGTACACCGACGGTAAATCAGCAATTTGTGCTGCTGCAGTCTCAAAAACGGTGTTGTAAATATCCGAAGTTGGGTTATAGAAAGCAGATGTATTGGTCACCTCAGCCGTCGTTGCAGGATTCTCGAAGGCAGAATTCAAAAAGCTCGGGAAGTAGTAATCATCTGAATTATAGCCGGAACTGCTGGTTAGACTCGAGGTATCATCGCAACTTTCATACATCCATTTTTGTGAGTCATGTGTTAGCACAGAATAACCTTGAGGACTTGCTTGACCAAATGGATCCCTAACGCTGACGTTTTTACCCGGCGGCGTCACCTGCTGTTGGGCATAATACAAACTATTGCTGGTAGTCGTTGCAGATGGCACAAGCGTTGTTTCATAGGTACCATTGTAATTGTTGGCATTTGGCTCCTGCGAATGTAACATTTGACTTGTACTTATTGGATAGCCGCTAATTGTATTGGATGGACCTTGTTGCTGTGCTGCATAGGTGTTAAACTGCTCCTGTGTCCAATTCGTTGTTGTGTAACTGCTTGACTCATAGGAGTCATGTGTATTGGAGGTTGTTGTTGCTGTTGCTGTTGCTGTACAACGCTTCTTCTTAACACCGTATTGCATTGTATCGATGACATCTTTGGTGCTGACGGTAACTTGTCTTTTGACAGTTCCACGTAAGCTGCAAAGTTTTGTATTTAAAGCTGCATCGCGTGCCAGCATTACAGCAAGACTACGCACTCGGCGACCACTGCCGAGTAGGCGACGTGCTTCACTTGAGCCTTTTGCCTCGGGACGTGGATGATCGTGTGTTCCTTTTGCTTGAAAGAAAATTGAGTTACCAGCACGACGCCAAAAATGGGTTACCGGATAGCCGCAATGACCGCGACATGTTTGTATCTCCAGTCGACCGGTACAGTTTCTGAATTTGAGATAGAAAATGGGAAAGGTTAGAATTTCGGAATAGTGCTTTTTCGGGATATTTATATTAAATAACATGCTTTTTAGGCCAGTTTAAATTAGTCGTTTTTGTTAAAAAACAAAAATTTCCTATAAATAAGACAAAAAGGATTTTTTTTAGAATCTTCTTAAAAATTAAAATGGTAAAAATTTACAGAAATCAGAAAAAATAATTCATGCTGTTTTTTTCAGTAACAATCTGTAAGAGTAGGCCATATTATAAATAATTGGAAATATCTTTGAGTCGGTTTTATAATGGTAAGTTAAAGTCTAACGTTCAGTTACTTACAAGTATATGTGACGCGGTTGGACAAAACCTTACATACAAAACCATACCAGAGATCAAAACTGAGTTTTTGGCCATACTAGATACCTTAAATGATGAAATTCTGGAGCCGATGCCATTACAACCGCGCAAATTTGTTAAGGTTTGGAACAATTTATTTTTATACTATCTAGCGCTTAATATATCAAATAATTACAACCACTTAAAAATTCATCTTGAGACTTGTGTGTTGTATTTGATACAAAAAACACACAAGATGAAATTTTGACTCAAAGTATGTTTTGGTCTGTGCTTTGGCAAGTTAAGTATTGATTTGTCAGACGTCACATATTTATTTCACTGAACATTATTAATTCGGATTTTAGTAAGATAAGAAAAATTAAATTTTCAGAATTAAAAACAGAATTAAAAATGACCTTAAGAAAGGTATATCATAGACTTCCAGATGAAGACTAAAACTTGGTATGGGGCTATTGCTATGCTTTTTTCCAGAGTTTTGTTGAAGACCCACTCCAAGCAAAATTAGAAAAATACTCTTTGAAAATTAATTTAATATTACTTAATTCTTCGTAGTTCAAATATTATAAAGATCGTTAAGTTTTTGATATCCTTTGAAAAGATGGTAAAAAATGTGCTTTAAGGTGTCATAACAGAGCTTCCTGTTCTCAAATTAAAAAATGTGCCTGGACTTCCAGTACCTACGGTGTTTAATTGCACAATCCCACAATGGATTTTCTTTCACGTCTTTTCAAGGTTTGGGATCTACTGTTTACGAACTTACCAATCACGTCGTGCTTGAACCAAGTTTAAATAAAAGTTTCTTGCATATGAGTTTTTTGACTGAATTATGTTACGTTATAACTTCACGAATCAAATGATCCCAAAATTAAAAAAATCGAATGGGCCCTTTTTGAAATAAGGAGCCTTAAGCAATAACTACAAAAAGTTAATACAACTCAAAATTAAAAATATTTGTAACATTTTGCAAACTATTTTTTCTAAACTAATTTGAGGTCGCTGAACTCGAAAAACGCATTTATTTTTTTTTCCTTGGGGTCGTTCCCAAGTTATTCGATAATTTATAATTTCGAGGTTATAGCTTCATATACATCAATATATTTCTATGACGCCAAGTCCGATCAATTTTATTTGTCCACGCTTACAAAGAGTGATTAACGGCGCTTCTAACAAGTATACCAATAATTATGCTCCAAACAAAATTGACTGAGTTAAAGCAGGAAAAAGCTTGATATTTCAAAAATTTTTTAAATTTTTCACATCAACTGTTTTTGGCACATATTTTTTTTTAAATAATTATTTTTAGAAATGTTATTTAATGGCGCATATAATTGCAAACATTTTAAGCCTATGTTGAGCAATATCGAATGAAATTTCCAAAATATATTAAGGTTTTAGTGCAATAGAGAAATTTCGATTTCTTTTAAAAATTAATATTTTTGATACAATCCGCAATGTTCTTCTACAGAGAATGATTAGAAGTTACTTAAATCATCTTTAAAGTGTTCAATAAGTGTAGGGTGTCCTATTTGGAGGCTGAAAAATTGGATCTGTTGACTCAGGCCGAACATTTCGAAAATTCTCACATCTTCCTTATTGCACTAAAGCCTTTATATCTCTTGGAAATTTCATTCGATTTTGCTCAACATAGACTTAAAATGTTTGCTTTTATATGCGCCATTAAATAACATTTCTAAAAATAATTATTTAAAAGAAATATGTGCCAAAAACAAAGTGTTTCATTTGAAGTTGATGTGAAAAATTTAAAAAATTTTTGAAATATCAAGCTTTTTCCTGCTTTAACTCAGTCAATTTTGTTTGGAGCATAATTATTGGTATACTTGTTAGAAGCGCCGTTAATCACTCTTTGTAAGCGTGGACAAATAAAATTGATCGGACTTGGCGTCATAGAAATATATTGATGTATATGAAGCTATAACCTCGAAATTATAAATTATCGAATAACTTGGGAACGACCCCAAGGAAAAATAAATAAATGCGTTTTTCGTGTTCAGCGACCTCAAATTAGTTTAGAAAAAATAGTTTGCAAAATGTTACAAATATTTTTAATTTTGTGTTGTATTAACTTTTTATAGTTATTGCTTAAGGCTCCTTATTTCAAAAAGGGCCCATTCGATTTTTTTAATTTTGGGATCATTTGATTCGTGAAGTTATAACGTAACATAATTCAGTCAAAAAACTCATATGCAAGAAACTTTTATTTAAACTTGGTTCAAGCACGCCGTGCAATATCAGCATGACTTTTTTCTAATACGTCAGTGTTTCACGATATTCTTGCTTCAAGGTTCAAAAATTGTTGTTTTGAAGCATATTTGAAGTTGAACCACAATTTTTTTCATCCATTGAAGTAAATGTGCCTAAGCTCGATTAAAATAAAGTTTGCTCCTTTACTATAATAGATGATAACTCGGGAAGTAAGGATCCAATTGGGAAATTTGTAAAGTAAAATTTCATGAAGGAGATTGTGCAACGAATTAATTACTACAGGCACTTAGAGTTTGTAGGAAAGCGGATAGAAGCGGTGCTTTTTACGTGCCCCATATGACTAAAAACAGTTTCCTCTAATTAGAAGCAAGTAGATAATTCAAAACTCTTACAGAATACAAAAAGACTAAGCACAGACTCATAAATAGAAGGTCCCAAACCTTTAAAATCAGCCATAAAACCGAGATAGAAAAAAATTTGAACACAGTCCGTTATCGTGTAAACAAATTTTGGAATTTTTTTTCTGAAATTTGGCCTTGAATCCATTTGTCTTAAGTCCTTATTTTTTTTTTCGTTTTCATTTAAAAGATTTCATTGTACAGTATGTACAGAAGTAGCAATACATAAATTTTGTAAGCCGACGGAAATGCTCTACTCATGGACAATACGTAAACCAACTAATAAAGACAAATATAAACTTCTTTCAAAGCAAAGTATTTTTAAGAGTAAATATATATCGATACGTCCAACGTAAAAGTTGGTAACTCGAAAATCATAGTTTTTAGTAATGATCATTTTTGTATTGTTTTCGTTAAAACAAGAAAACCAAAAACAAAAATTGAGTAAATACTTTGGAAATCTGTAGTCCAGATAAAGGTCTTTCGACTAATAAATCGTTGCCACTATTCCAAATTTATATACAGTGATATTAACAATTTCAACTTATAATTTGGATAAAATGAATACACATGAGTTGCAACTCTAGTTACCAACTAATGTTCTCTTTCAGTTCCATGAAGAAAGTTGGTAACTTAACTTGCCAACTACCATTAAAAAATATTCTACGGACATTACGTTGGTATGTAGGACTTACAACCACTGATTTTTAAAGAAAAATTAACTTATAACTTTGTAAGTTAAGTTACCAACGCAATTTGTTATTTTTGTCCTGTGCATAAGTTTTCAACTTAAGTTGCCAAGTTTTTGCATGGAGACCTCACTAAAATATACTTAGGTTGTAACTTCAAAAATTGCTCCCAGTCCTTCAAATTTCAAGCTAGAGGTACCAAAATTTGACACAAGATAGAGTCTAATACGCAGATTTCGAAAATCATTGTCCCGTAAAAAGTTGGTAACATGAAATACAAACTTTTACGTTGGATGTATCGATATATTCCCATTGCGAAACTGAATAATCTAAGTAATTTCAAAAAAAAAAAATAAAATTTTATAAAAACTCACCTATTGGGACACTGTTTTCCTTGCTGTTTGCGACGTGCCTTATCACATATCGCTGGTCTTAAATGAACACAATCACCGTTGGGTAACTTGCATCTTGCCGAACAGAGTAGAACACCTAAACAGCTTTTCTTCAATATGTTGACATTATGATTGTTTGTATTTCTCATGGCCCAGCCAGATGTATGCTTCTTGGCATCCTCATTATTAACGGAATACACCAACCGGCAATGACCATTTGCCCAATCATAAAAATCATCAAAATCACTGACCACCGGTACAACAGTATCGTTTATATCCCAATCAATTTGTACGCGTGATTTTGTTGCTGGCGGACTCGAAGCGCCAATGGGTACCGTAAAGGAACCATCACCGACACTACCGTTTATAACCATTTTAAGAGCATGTGCACTGCATACAGAACAATAAGGGATAGATTTTTTTCGACTTTAATTTAATTGATCACTTTAAGTTCGTTTAATTTTATTTTGTTTATATGAATTTCAATTCATTATATAGCGCTCTTATTAATTCCCAATGTCTTTTTATTTTTCATTCAACTCAAAAAGCAACCTTCCGCTTTTGGTACGTATCACGTCCGTTCACAACGACTGCGCAATGTTGACTGACTTTGCTGTTGTCCGTTATACTGGCACATTCTCTACGAAGCACAGAAACTCCAGCAAACTCACTGACAAGGGTGGCTGCTTCCACTCCATATGAGATGTAGTGTTTTCCATTGAATAAACGTAACGCACACATATAGTATCTTCATATCTGTGTGGTTTTCTGCATTCCGATTGGTTTGTTTTTATCCGTAAAAGATATAAGGTACCATGGCTTATCCGTGCATGCGTCTTGAAGTGTTTTCATTATTGTCAGTAGCATACGTTTGGTAATGGTAGCACTCAACTTGAAAAAAAGTCTTGTCAACAAGGCACAATGTTTAGTTAGATATTCGTACTTGTAGGACTTGTATCTAGAATCGTATACATAAATAACTAATTACTATATACGTATGGTTTGCATTTGTTTGTGTTGTTGTTTCGTTTTTTTTTTTTTTTTTTTTTTTTGAGCTTAATTTGTTAGGAGCGCCTATGATTGGATGTGTGCCAAAATAATTAGCTAAGATCACAAATAATTGCCTTTAGTTGATAAGTTTTATTATAAAATTTTATTTCAGCAAAACGGTTTTTTTTTAGAAATCATCAAAGTAATGATTCTCACTACCTTAGTTAACACAGGCAACAAAAAAAAAAAATAAAAACTATCAAGACCCAGAGGGTAGACCCCCCAGATTCCATGTATTTTGGAGCGGTGAGTACGAATATCGCATTAAAAAGGTACATTGAAATGATGGTTTTTAAGCTAGCGCCCCCTCAATGCCCCTCTTGTGGTTAAAGTTTTACTTGTTTTTAAAATTTGAAATTTGTGCATACATTTAGGTTTTAAGGTACCCTGAAATCAAAAAAATTACCAAAAATAGGTCGAACCACTCAGCTAACCCCTTGTACCTTTCTTATAGCCCCCAAGAGGGGTTTTGCTTAGCTGGATTCAGGGTTCAAGTTCCTTATATTATAAAAATTTAAGATGTATGTCGATTTCTAGGTATTTTGGTGCCCTTAATCTGAAATTGACGTTAAAAAATAATTTCAACCACCCAGTCCTAGCTCACCTTTACAGCCCCCCGGGTTAAAAACGCACTTTATGTATAAATTAAATATATATATCTATATATTACAGCTCACCAAGAAAACCCAAATATATATAGGAGAAGCAGATTTCGGGTTCAAAAAATGCATGCTTGGCAAAAGAGCAATGTCAAAAACGGCAAGAATTTACGTCACCTAGCTAGCTTATTTTTATACCCTACACCCACCCAGGGTATATTCACTTTGTCCTTCCGTTTGTAACGCTGAGAAGGAGGCGTGGCAGATATAGCAAAGTATATATATTCTTGATCAGCGTCACCTCCTAAGTCGATATAGCCATGTCCGTCTGTCTGGCTGGCTGGCTGTGTGTGGAAATACATTTTTTTGGGAAAACTGAGCAAGATAATTCAGTGAAATTTGGTGCACATCCTTCTTCGTCAAAGTTAGCTCGGGGGATTGAAAATGAGCGAAATCAGTCAACGGACACGCCTACCGCCCATACAAAAATATATATTCAAAATGCAACTTTTGGAGTATTTCTCACGATAATGCAACCAAAATACACATAAATAGTATGAATTGTAAGCGCAAGTTCTGAGCAAAATGTGGCCAAATTCGGACAAGAGGGCGTGGCACCTCCAATATAAGCAAAAGCTTGAAAACGCTATACTGAAAGGGTTTTTTGAGATAATCGAACTGAATTTTACTCAGTCACTAAAAACTATAAATGCACGATCTGAGCAAAAACAAATGTGTGAACTCGGACAAGAGGGCGTGGCACCTCCCATATGAGAAAAATTTTAAAAATACTGCAGTGTAGGGTATTTAATGTTTGGCCAGGCCAAAGGTTACACCCTTACTAGTTATATATACAATTTTTCCAACTGACGAAATCAATTTACTTTCTTCACCAATAGTTAGCTAAGGTCTTAAGCTTATCATTGACGTTTATATGCCTGCATAATACACATTTGGTCAAAAGTTATGAG